>JASDQU010257022.1:0-15761 GCA_032191745.1 Picea mariana
TCTCTCATTTCTTGGATAGCTCCAAGATCATTTATCACATTAGGGGGAACACCTTGGATAATTCCTCCCCCAATTCCTTGATTTTCAAAACTTTTTGAAGTGGATGGCCCTTGAGGTGATATTGACGGATTGGTCATTTGTCTTTGCACTTTTCCAAGAATAATCCTGTGATCAAAATTAGTCTCTAACATGTACTCTTCCATTTTTGTTTCCTTCTAGATTTCCTCATTTAATGTATTTATTTGCAAAGCTCTTATTGTGTAATTCACATTTGAGGGCATGGAATTCTTGTAACATATGAATATGAAACGATCGTTTGGGAATTTCCCATCGAATTTGGTTTAACGTCTTAAAACATTGTAAGTTAAAATCCCTGGTCCTTCCACCCTTTTGGAAATGAATTTGGGTGAATTGAGTAAGCAGAGTATGGTATGCAATAGAATCTACATATCTAGTCATGAACATATCTTATGTATTGTCAAATGAACCAATTGATTGAATGTGAGTGAAAGATACCATTCATAGTTTGGGCCTATCAAAGTTTGTTGAAAGACTCTAACCATTACATCATCATGCTCAATCAAATGAATATCACAAATACTAAGGAACTTGTCCATATACCTTTTAGGATTCATAATCCCATCATCTAAAAAGACAGGTAAAATTCCTTGAGGTAGGGCTGGTAATGTACATTGTTCTCCATGTAAATTGAGTGGGATAGACCTAGTTCTTGCTCTAGAGTTTCTTTGTCTTTCGTTTATTTCTCTTTCTTCATTAGGAATTTCATTTATTTGTTCTTCTTGATCACCCATGATTATATCACTAGCTTCAAATATTGAACTTTGGGCAACTTGGTGAACCTCAATCTTCTTACTTTTATTGCTTGTTAATGGACCTTTGTATGATCCCAATTTTTCTAAGATTTACAGTTGGATTCTTTGTCTCAAAGATATTGCTCTTTCTTCTTCTTGAGCAAGAACTTCCCAAGTTCTCTCGATTTCTTCATATCTCTTTGATGTTTTGATTATTAGATCATACAACTGGTGCAAGATAATTATTTAATCTATAATTCCTATTTGTATTTGGGTTTGTTTGGGTTCAGGTAGATTCATTGAGATTTTTGATCTACAAAACCATCCTTTTGTTTAGTTCCCCAATATGGTCACCAAAAATTTTGATCTAAAAGACTATATTATGGTATTTAATTCAACCTCACGAGGATAACTCCCATTGCATTTTTAAAGAGGTGCTACTCTTCTATTTTATATAATATGCAGTAACATAAAATGCCTGAGAAAGGACCAGGATTTATTCTTGAAATAAATATTCACTTGAAAAGAATACCTGAGAAGAACTAGGTATCTTACCGAAAGAAAATATTTACAAAGGTATCTTGCAGAAAGAAAATATTTACACTATGTTACAAGATTTGTAAACCAAAAGAGTATACATTAACATAAGGTGACATTTCCATCACAACATTCATAAAAGAAGAACACAATATTAAGTAAAGGAAAGGAAAGTATGGACCACATATAGCAGAGAAATCTAAATGATTATTCCATTAAATTAAATAAATATTTTGATAGACACACATTTGAAATCTCATACTTAAAAATTAAATTCTAAGAAATCAATAATGTTATGTCCTGAACTACTTCTATGGGAACCTAAAAAAATAATAGATGTCTTTCTAAAATAGGCAATCATGTTTGAATTTAAAATAAAATGCAATTGTCCTTCAAAAAGGACTGGGACGGGGCTGCCGTGGACCATAATATGAAAGATGTAAATGTGTTGAACTTGCACAAAATAGATCTAGCTAGAAAATACTACACACATTTGCAGAGAGAAATTGAGAAAGAAGAAGAAAGAGAGAAAGAATGGAAGAATTCTTATTAACCATTCCACACTCAAAGAGTGAACAATTTACAATAGATATAGGATACATGAGTAACTAATGATCCATAGTGGTGGTCTAGAGTGATCTGGACGCACACCAGCAGTCATGGGAGTGAACTGCCACCTAGTCTAGTCTCTTGGGCAGTTACGGGAGTGAACTGCCACCTAGTTGAGTTAACTAGTCAACTAGTCTTCAGTTAACTGATTGAACATAGAGTAGTGAGGAGTTAAATCAGGAAATCAAGGGTAATGCGCCAGTCTGGTGATAATCCCAAGGAAAATGCACATTATTTGGTGATGCTCCCAATGTTTCATGGTGACAAAACCAATGCAGCATCTAAACTCAACTCAACTAGTCAAACTGAAGTGTCAATTGAAAGAGAATATTCTTCAGGTGGAATATTATCCCCTAAAATATAGGAGACCGGATAATGACTAATTATGACTAATAAACAAGGAAAAAACTTAGGAAAAATAAATCATAGGTGTGTGTGAAGTAACTCCAACACCCCCCCTGAACATCACTATGGTGAAAATAAAGAATGKGTCYCRRCAACGAGGCCATGTTAGGTACCCAAATRCAAAAGWTACACTGAAAATAAAGYGAGGAAAGAGGGAAAACCTYATGGGAAACCCCCCCCCTCAAATTACAATGCATAAAAAAAATAAAAATGAGAAGGAACAAAAAGCAGTTGCTAAGCAACCGTGTCCTTCACTCCAAGAAGACTTCGCAACTATGCAAGTTTGTGCTCATTGAAGATTGTGTTGAAGATGTAGATATTTGCATGGATCTGATGAAGTATATGCACCATTGAGATGTCCACACATATCCACTTTATCTTCTTTTAATTAAGAATATCCAAATAAAGTTTGGATGAAATTTTGAAAACCGTGCAGCCGTTTCCAGAAAAATGCTGAAATTTTGTTGATTTTAAAACGATCATAACTTCACTTCCTGGACTCCATTTCAGACGATTTTTTTTTTTAAATTGGATATTTTTGAGAGGGAAATTCAAATATCCATTTTTATTTTTTTCTGAGAATCGTGCTCAGAAAATATCAGAAATGAGTTTGATGTGTGCAGCTCCCTTTTTGTCTGCTGAGATGCATGCATTGCGCATGGAAAAGTGTATGCATGTGAACCCTGAGACACATGCCATATATCTTCCACATGAAATTCAAAAAAAAAAAAAAATATGAAATGGAGTAAACATCATCTTCAATTAATGGAATACAAATTTGTGTAGACACTTTTGTAGAAGACTCTTCAGAATAAGAGGCTTGATCTTCTGACGGTTTCTCTTCTGGCTCTATCTTTCCAATCCCCTGCATGCAATCTTCACAATCTTCTTTATTCCAAAATAGAACCTCCAATATGGTCCATAATTCATTTGGAGCAAAGTCTTGTGTGACATCACATACTTGGTGGAGAATTTTTGGAGAAATAGACAAGCAGATAAATCTTATGGCCATATCTTGTCTATTGAGAAAGTCATTTTTCTCATCGACGAAATCAGGCTCTACTTCCATTGCCATGGTTATTTGGTATAAGCCTCTACTTTTGAGAAGAAGTAGAAACTCTGGCTTCCATTCCAAATATTTATGAGGCGTGAGAAGTATTATCGGTGAGTAAAACATATATTCCATATTTTCTACGTTCTTCAATCTTCAGTACCTGCAAAAATAATTTGGTGTAGATTTTGATTAGCATTTCACCGGCTCTGATACCATGTAAATGTATTGAACCTGCACATAATATATCTAGCTAGAAAATACTACACACATTTGCAGAGAGAAATTGAGAAAGAAGAAGAAGGAGAGAAAGAATTGAAAAATTCTCATTAACCGTATTCCACACTCAAAGAGTGAATAATTTACAATAGATATAGGATACATGAGTAACTAATGATCCATAGTGGTGGTCTAGAGTGATCTGGACACACACCAGCAGTCACGGGAGTGAAATTCCACCTAGTCTACTCTCTCAGGCAGTTACAGGAGTGAACTTCGACCTAGTTGAGTTAACTAGTCAACTAGTCTTCAGTTAACTGACTGAAGAAAGAGTAGTGAGGAGTTAACTCAGGAAATCAAGGGTAATGCGCCAGTCTGGTGATAATCCCAAGGCAAGTGCACATTAGTTGGTGATGATACCAATGTTTCATGGTAATAAAACCAATGCAACATCTAAACTCAACTCAACTAGTTAAACTGAAGTGTTAACTGAAAGAGAATATTCTCCCCTAAAATATAGGAGACTGGATAATGACTAATTATGACTAATAAACAAGGAAAAACCTTAGGAAAAATAAATCCTAGGTGTGTGTGAAGTAACTCCAACAAAAGATAGACCTAGAAGCCAAATTAAAATAGTCAAGGGTTAGCCTTAGGTTTCACAGGTTCTTGGGAATAAAAAAGGAAGTGACAATTGACTGGAGAAAAGAATGGTGAAGGCAAGAATAAGGTGATTACTCGACTTACCGTGATGGGAATTTTGAATCATTCATTTGCTTGTTGAGGCGTCTTTTGCATATTATTTTTATTGTGTTGGAGGTGGTGTAAATTCTATAACTACTTCTTGTTGATACGTCATAGTTATCTGAACTAATTCCTTTTTTAACCAATCTTCTTTATACTCCCTCATCAAAGCAATCATTATTTCATGTTTGGTCTTTATTTCGAATAACTCTTTCTCCAATTCTCTCAAATCAACTCTTAATTTGTGTAATGTGTCCTAAATATTATAATTCTTATTTATATACCAGACAAGCCACATTTCTACTTATTCTTCGTGTAACATCCCGCTCTTGTGAGCACATGTTATCGACTTATTATTTGAGAACACTTGCGTGCAAGTGATCCGATTTTAATATATGTTTTATGTTTCGCGTATGGATTCTTATGATGATGTTGATGGATTATGATGTTATGTTATTTGATATCTATGTATTGACAGATGTTATTGACGAGTTTTCCCTGAGTGTGGACGACACTTGACAGATTGAGGATGTTGATGGCATCAATGGACCTCCTTGGACTCCAGATCGAGTTAGGGAGTGGATTGTATTAGTTTGATTATTTCGTTTAGGCATATGTGACATATGATAGATTATATTATGATGTTGTTTATGGATATTTGGCAGTGTTTTGTTGATGGATGCAGGCTGACGATTGCTTGCTAATATGACTCACATAAGGAGTAAAGGGACCATGCACAACAACCAGATATTGAGGGAGAGGTGTGAAATATCATTGTCACAACCTACTAGCACTCCCACCATGTCTTGAATTGTAGGTTAACGATTACCTAGTTCGAGAGATCCACGATGCCATGAGGGCAGACTGAGACAATTGCTCACGGATATTCTAAGGGGCATGTAATAAGGCATGGTCCTTATTCCTTAGAATCCCTTATTTTCTCACAAGGTCGCTCGAATGGATTACTAACTCCAGGGGTTGGACAACTACCAAACCTAGTCAAAGGCGAGTGAAACCCTTGGAGCACGAAGTGCGTCTTGAAGGAAATGTCGTGTAATTAAAATTTGAATCAAAGGGCGAGTGGCACCCTTGGAGAACATAGTGCATCTTGAAGGGCACGTCATAGTATTCAAAAAGGTGAGTCAATGAATCTAGGTGGTGTTGACGATAAAAATCGCAATGAGGATTTCGCTCGCAAAGTATTGCTAAAGCCTATTATTTAAACTAAGCCAATGATATATAATACTAGTAGGTGGGACCCCCTTGTAGATTGGAGGATCATATAAGGTTCTTATTTGATATTTATGCTGTTGTTCGACACTACTTACAAGGTTCTACATGATTGATGATGAAATATTGGTTTTATTTGCGACTTAATGGCATATGGATAATGGATTTTATGTGTTGGTTATGTTGCTCTAAACTCTAAATTCCATGTATGAATGGCTTATATTCACTGCTATTACATTTCTATTGGTTCCATGAGTTATTACCTATTACACCTGCACAAGACACATGTTAGTTATAATAAGGGACAAGAGAAATATGGAAAAAAATCCAAGAAGAAGGAACTAAACTATGCTATGCTATACTATATACATTTGAAATTAAAGGAATTCATGTTAGTCCTAACTAGCAATGTTAGTGGCTATACGATTTTATTGATTTATATGAGGTGCATGTGATATATTTTATAGTATGGTTTTTGGAAATGGTTAATATGGATCAGGTGGCGCAATTGGAAAGCCATGTATGCAAGTTTCGATGCATGGATTAATGGTTTGGCTAGTTGGCATGTACTACGTAATTGAATGAGTGGAGAATGGAAGCAACGTGCAGTAAATGCACGTCACTCCATACTTCTCCCACTGGCCATAACCCTATCTTGGTTATTGTTCATTTGATTTTTTCTGTGGTTAAGCTCTAGGATTCATGCATGAAGGGAATTGCTCGACCAAGCTCGCATTTTTAAGGCCATTTGGTTATAGGTATATTTTTTTCGTCCATCCATGAACTCACTCTATTTATGAAATGAGCGTTGGGTCGATGATGTATTGGTTTGTGTTTTCTTGAGGCTGAAAACTGTGTAAACTCATGGTGTTTTATCTGGAATGGATATTTGTGTTATTCGTTGCAATGAAAAAATTGATGGTTGAAGTCACGATTTCATTGGTTGTTCTGTGTGGTGGAAGCTGTAATGGTTCTTTGTTGTCTTTATGGGTTTTTATTGGAGGGTTTCATTCTGTTTTTCCTTGCTGGCCATCTCCTCACAGTCGTGGTAACCACACCCGGTCATATTTTTTTTATGGGGTTGTTGTGTATGATTTGAACCACCTTTTGGTCACTACATATCATTTTTTCACCTAGTCGTGAGCTCATTTTACATTATTGATATCCACACAATTGGTTATGGGTGTCTATTATACCAAGAAGCTTACTTTAGGGTTGGTTGGTATTACCTGGTCTCTACATTTCTATCAACATTATGTGGCTTTTGGGGAAAACCACGAGGGTTATACCTCTGCATGTTCTTGATGTTGGTTACTAGCCAGTAAGAAACCTCTGCTCCTCGGCCTCATGGTATACCCTACCTGGTGTCGAACTATTACCCTATCTTGCAAGCTAAGGGTTATAAGGCTTATGGTTCCACCATGCTTGTCTCGAAGGCCCACCTACCGTTGATATAGTTGACCTCTGGCCTCCCTAGGTTTGGTTCCACCGAGTGAACCCTTGGTTATTTTTTCATTAGTTACAAAGCCCAATTTTTATAAACTAAACCAGACACACCCTATCGGTATTGTGTTGATTGTCATGAGTTGGTTGAGTAGTGTTGACTGTAATATCCCCCGGTAGAGCCCCAGTTGTAATAATTTTATGAATTTTAATCATGTTTTGTAGGCTAGTGAGACAAGTGTTGATAAGCTGGTGGGCTTATGTGTTTATTAAGCCAGAGAGCCTAAGTGTTAAAGGCCAGGATCTTGTTTTTGTATATGTAATTATGTAGAACATTAATAAAGATTAAACATCACTATGCGCAGACCGACCATGAGGAAAGAGTGATGGGGGACTAAGCTTCCATAGGGTGGGTAAGGTAAAGGGGGTTGAAAATTTGGGAAGAGGGGCTAAGCTTAGGGGCTTAATTCCTTGAGAATAATAATTTATTACTATTCCAAGACGTGTGAAATATATATTTTTATCCTAAGTTCCTGGAAAAGGGAACGCATGCGTGATGGAGTGCATGCACCTTCATGGGAGACACGTGTCGGCCCCGACACATGCAATTTAACCCAATAATTGATCTGTGATGGGGGTTCATCCTCCATTATTGCATTGGTTGTCTAAACTGTCTCACGTCTGCGTCTGCCTCTGCATAACCTTGCACATCTGAGAAACTAGTGGGAAGGGAGAAGTCGACCTGTGTGTCCCATGAACCCACGTTTATCCACACTGCAAATTCGAGCTCGTGCTTAACCGTTTGGGTTGCTATCCTATGTGTTACTGGAGACGTGTTGTGTCTTAGAGGGGCTGTTGTCATTTTTGGACGTCCATACCCAATTTCCTGTTGCTGCTATCACCTATGAGTTAACCGAATGTTGTTGATGTTGTTTTTATCCTTACCTTGCAGGATTTGAGTTGAAGTTGGCTGAAGAACCGGGTTGTCAGGCTTGTGATAGAAGAGGCAGGTTGTTAGACCTATGAGAAACTCTCTCCAGGTGAGAGAGTCTATTGGGAAGTGGTTTTCTCCTAGAGAGAGTCCAGCACCAGCTACAAAGCAATGAGAATTCCTGATCTGACCTGTTGCCGAGACCCAGTGAGGGAGGTGAAGCAACCAATGGACTGTGTTTGTGAAGGTGTATACTCCCGGGTGGAACATGCATGTGAGGAATGAGAGTCTATGATTAGTGGGTGTAAGAAGGATTCTGGAGAGAGTCCTTCTGGTTGCACTGTGCAGTTTTCCTGTAACCTCAACCTAGTCTAGGATTCCCTTGCCTTGGGTGGAGCTTAGTCCCAGCTTGTGGGTGACCCACTATTGAGCGTGATGAGAAGCGTGGTCTAAGGTTGGGAGGTTTGTGGAAGGTCTGCACATAGTTGGTGGAGTTACTACAGTTTCAAAGATAAGTATCATTATGTGTTTAATTTCAATTAAAATGCATGTCTGTGATGCTTGTATGTTTTCATGTATTCCGCTGCATGTATGAATTGATGTTAATTCTATTTAAGTCTGTATGATGGTAGTAATTCCATGTTAAATGTGTTAATTTTATTTAATGCATATTATATATAAGTGTATGTTTCGCGTAGTAGCGTTGCCTGGCAGTGGGAGTGATGGTTGGGGGAATTACAATATGGTATCAGAGCCATGGTTTCAACGTTGATCCTGGATGTGCCGGATAAGTGGTCTTTGGACCCAAGGTTTTGAGTGGAAATGGTGTTCGTAGGAACCACTTTCGAACCTTAGAATGTTTTTGAGTGCCAAGGGGTTACTTGGTCGTGGCACGAAGCTCAGGAAGAGTAGTCGTAGAGTAAAACCGTAGCCAACATGGTATTTGACCATAGGGAGAGAGAGCTCAACACTTGGGGTGTTGGAGCCATAGGATCTGTTCGAAAGGAGAGGAAAAACCTTTTATGACCGTCAGATCTGAAGAAGGTGCAGGAGGGTTATCCTGGAAGCCTTTTGGAGTTCGACAGTTGGGAGAAGTGGGGTGCGTTGAGGCACAAAGTTCTAAAGTTCAAATCTCCAAGGTCCCGAAAGAGATCTACATCATAGATGTGAGGGGAGAGCTTTATTTTTATATCTTGAGAAGTCACGCACAGGTTAGCCATGCAAATCCTTTGAAATTCACAAAATTGAAAGATTGGAAGTGAAGAGAGGTGAACACCTCTGAAGCAAGGAATCGTGAAGTAGATATCGACCATTGGTTTTGGGAGAGATAAGGACCATCGATTATCCAGGCAGAGTACGTAACTTTGAATTTCAGATGTCGAGAGAAAGGGAATGTGCTGATGCACAAACTTCTGAAGCCCAAAGTTTCGAAGTGAAAGGGTAGACGTGGTGGGGCCGGATGACGTCGCCTGGGGTGACATGGAACTTCCTAGGCATACCACATGTCATCGCCTTAGTTGGTGACAACTGTACTATGTGGGCCCAGAGGATAGAGAAGCCGAAAGTTTGGAAGTCGTGAGATTGGAAGGAAGCAAGTGTGAAAGCTTCCAAAATGGAAGTTCTGAATCTCCGAAGTCCTGAAGTCCCGAAGCTCTGAAGTCCCAAAGTCCCGAAGCTCCGAAGTCCCAAAGCTTTGATGACAGAAGTTCCATAGTGAGTTTCAACAGTCGAATGCTAAGTAGACATGGATGGTTGATCTACCCAACTGCGTGATTTCGATAACTCGGAACTCTGAGTGATTTTTGTGTAGTGCTTGGAAACATTTTGAAGCCGAAGGCTAAAGGCCCGAGTAAGAGCTTATTGATCTAGTGCTTGGTCATGACCCATGGTCGCGTGGGATGGGGACTAAGAGAAATTCATTAGTGCTTGACAAATTTGCAAAGCAGAGCCCTGAAAGAAAGTGAAATCTAAACATTTTCTTCAGATTTGTTTATGAATTCTGTGGGATTTGTTAAGGAATGATGGCCTGACAAATTCTGGTTGTCTACACGTTGTGTTTGCAGAAGTTTAATGAGTGCCAGGACCAAATAGAATTGCCACTAAGTGCAAAGAAATGGAAGAGGCACAGACTGTTTCCAGTTCAAAGAATGAAGCAAAAGGAATGGATGTCCATTTGGGAGTCGAAGGATCGAAATCCAATGGACATGGAGAAGAGATAGATAAGGAAGGGCATATGATGAAAATCATTGAACGATTGCAGAAAGATGCCTAGACTCACCGAGCAGATAACAGAAAGCCAATGAAAGCTAAGGAAAAGCAGGGAGAATTCAACTTAAAGTTGATGCAGAGTCTGGAAAGAATCGAAAAGAAATTGGATAAGGAGAGTGACTCAAGCAAAACATGGAGTTGTAGGATCCCTGAGAAGGAAAAAAGATCAAGAAGTGTTAGCAGGCATCGTCGTCGCTCCTCGAAACATTCCAATAAGGAGGTACGTAGTAGTTCAAGCCCATATCCTATCAGAAATCATAGGAGATCTGGAGTGGATGAGCTGAAGGGTGAAATGAACAAGATTGAGCCTCCTACGTTTGATGGAGAACACAAGAAGGAGGAAGATGACGAGACATGGTTGCTTGGCATGAGGAAATATTTCCAACTATAGAATTATTCCTCTCATGCAGAAGGAAGAATTGTGATGTATCAACTGAAAGGGAAGGCATCCATGTGGTGGGATCAACTTGTGCAGGTGTAGCACATTAGAGAGAAGGATATCACTTGGAAAGAATTCAAGCAAAAATTCGAGAAGAAATATTTGACTAAAATATATTATGATAGAAAGATTTGACTAAAATATATTATGATAGACTGTCAAGATTCAAAGGCATATGAGTGGACTACCACCTTCCATTGGGGACAAGATTCAGTATGATAACCCTAAGACTATGGAAGAAACAATAAGAAGAGTGAAATGCTTATATGAACAACAAAGATAAAAGCCTACTTTTCGGAAGGCTTGGGATGACCATAAAAAATTCAAGAAAGAGCAGAGGCAGAAGGGAAACAAACCTCCATTTCTCAGAAACAGTCCTCAAGGACAACCATCGTTTAGAGAGTTGAGAATGACTAACATAGGGTTACAAAGGCCAAGGCAGATGCCCATTCAATGTTGGGACTGTCAGGGAAACCACAAGTACAGAGATTGTCCCCACGAGAATGGTAAAGTGAGAGTTGTCCATAATGTTCAGCAAGATGAAATAGTGGAGGACATGGGCAGTAGAATACCAAAGATCTATGAAGCCTTAGACAACAAGCAAGATGAATATCAATCACACATGATTGGAGTGGAAGGTATGATTAACAACCAACCATTTACTATTTTAATTTATTCAGGGGCTAGCCATAGTTATATAGATCCTAGAGTGGTGGAAAGTTTGCATTTTTCAAGAAGCAAACATGAAAAGTCTTGGTTAGTGCAGCTGGCTACAGGAACCAAGAGAAAATTCACTAAGTTAGTTAAGTCTTGTCCAGTGGACATGAATGGACTGAGCACAAAGGCTGAATTGAATGCTCTACCTTTAGGTTCTTATGACTGTCTAATTGGGATGGATTGGTTGGACCAACACCATGTCATCCTGGACTGTCGCAATAAGGCATTCACTTTCCTGGATGAGGAAGGAAATAAGAAAACAGTCCAAGGAATTCCTAGAGTTGTTTCTATCAGATACATCTCAGCAATGCAGGTGAAGAAGTGCTACAGGAAAGGTTGTCAATTATTTGCAGCCCATGTGGAGGAAACACCTAAGGTTAAGGTGTCGAATATTGAAGATCATGCGGTCCTAAAGGATTTTGAAGATGTATTCCAGGAGGTACCTGGACTACCCCTAAAGAGAGATATTGACTTCTCTATAAACTTGATTCCTGGAGAAACTCCAGTGTCGAAAGCTCCTTACAGAATGAGTACGACGGAGCTGAAAGAATTGGAGTTGCATCTTGAAGAGATCCTAAAGAAGGGGTATATACGCCCAAGTGTGTCACCTTGGGGTGCCCGGTATTATTCGTGAAGAAGAAGGATGGGACATTGCGATTGTGTATTGATTTCAGAAAATTGAACAAATTAATTGTAAAGAACAAATATCCTCTGTCGAGGATTGATGACCTCTTCGATCAGTTGAAGGATGCGAAGATATTTTCAAAGATAGATATCAGGTCAAGATATCACCAGGTAAGGATAAATGATGAAGACATCAGAAAGACCTCCTTCGGAACAAGGTATGGTCATTACAAGTTCACAAAGATGCCATTTGGGTTGTCAAATGCACCCGTTGTTTTTATGTGTCTGATGAATGGTGTATTCAGGGACTATCTAGACTAGTTTGTCAGTCTTCTTGGATGAAATTATGGTGTATTCCAAGTCGGAGGAAGAGCGTGAACAACATCTGAGGATGGTGTTGCAGGTGCTAAGAGAGCACCAAATGTATGCCAAGTTGAGGAAGTGCTCGTTTTATCAGGAGAAGATCCATTACTTGGGGCATATTATTTCGAAGGATGGGATAGTTGTAGATCCTGAGAAGATTGAGGCCATCATAGAATGGTTAGCGCCTAAAAATGTGATAGAAGTCATATCCTTTATGGGTCTAGCTGGTTATTACAGAAGGTTTATCGCAAGGTTCTCAAGGATATCTCACCCTATCACTTCCTTGCAAAGGAAGAAGAAGAAGTTTTAGTGGACATAAGAATGTGAGAGAAGCTTCTTGTGATTGAAGCAACTGTTAACCAGTGCTCCAATCCTGAGGATTGCAGATCTGAATAGAGAGTTTGTAGTGTGTACATATGCATGAAAAGAAGGACTAGGAGGGGTCCTCATTCAGAATGGATTCATAATTTGTTATGAATCCAAAAAGTTGAAAGAGCACAAAAAGAACTACGCAACTCATGATTTGGAGTTGGCAGCCATCGTTCACGCTCTAAGGAAATGGAGACATTACCTCATGGGAAGGAGGTTTGAATTGAGGACAGATCATATCGGTCTGAAGTACTTGTTTGATCATCCAACCTTGAATGCTAGGTAGAGTAGGTGGTTGGAGTTTATTTGTGAATATTACTTTGATATCAAGCATATCAAAGGAAAAGAGAACAAAGTGGCTGATGCGCTCAGCAAGAGAGTGCATGAATTGCATGCTACGACCATTAGCATGTATTGAACTGATATTAAAAGCAGAATTTTGGAGGTTGCAAATACAGATTTGCAGTATAGGGATTTGGTAGCAAAGCTACAACAAGGTGAGATGCCACAAAAAGTGGAAAATTATAAATTGGAAGCCGATGGAACACTTTTGTACAAGAACAAAATTTATGTACCTAATATCTAGGACTTGAAACTTATGATTTTGAGTGAAATGCATAATGTGCCTTATGTTGGGCACCCTGGATATCAGAAATCTGTGGCAGCAGTCAAGAGCCATTACTTTTGTCCAGGTATGAAGAAAGAAATTGCAAAATACATCACCATATGTATGGAGTGCCAGAAGGTTAAAGCTGAACACAGGCACCCAACAGGGTTGTTGCAACCTTTACCCATTCCTGAGTGTAAGTGGGAGGTAGTGACAATGGATTTCATCACAGGATTGCCCAGAATAGGAAAGAAGTATGATTCAATCATGGTGGTGATGGACAAGCTTACGAAAGCTGCCCATTTTATTCCATTGCAGACTACTCACAAGGCAGCGGATGTTTCCGACATCTTTATGAGGGAAGTAGCATGATTGCATGGAATTCCCAAGACAATTGTGTCTGACAGAGACCCAAAATTTACCTCAAATTTTGGGAAAGGGTTATTCATGGGGTTCATAACGAATCTAAACTTTAGTATAGCCTATCATCCTGAGTCGGATGGGTAGACAGAGCGGGTGAATTGAGTAATAGAAGACATACTGAGGATGTATGTGATGGACAAACCATCTAAATGGGAAGACTACCTACATTTGGTAGAGTTAGCCTACAACAATGGGTATCAAGCATCATTGAAGATGAGCCAATTTGAAGCACTTTATGGCAGAAAGTGAAATACTCCAATAAGATGGGATAATCCAGCTGAAACAGAAGTAGTTGGGCCAGAGTTGCTCAAGGAAATGGAAGAGAAAATGCTGAAAATTAAGTAGAATTTAAAGGCTTCCTAAGACAGGCAGAAAAGTCATGATGATAAAAATAGAACCCACATAGAGTTTAAAGTGGGCAATCATGTTTTCCTAAAAGTGAAAGCTAACAGAAGTTCCCTGAAGTTGGGAAATTGTTCCAAGTTGGCAGCTAGATTTTGTGGGCCATTTGAAATCCTAGAAAGGATTGGACCAGTTGCATATATGCTTGCATTACTTGCATTCATGACTGTACATAATGTGTTTCATATTTCATTGCTTAAGAAATATATACCTGATGCTAATCATGTAATCGATTGGAATGTGATTCAGGTGGAGCAAGAAGGTGTCCTGCAAGTGCATCATGTGCGCATATTGGACCGGAAAAGAAAACATCTCTGGAATCAACCATAGGGCTTGTAAAGGTCTAGTGGAACTAGTACAGTCTTGAGGACATGACATGGGAGCATGAGGATGCTATGCGGGCGGAATACCTGCATATTTTTGAAGATTTTGAAAATCTTGTTGATACTGTGCAAAGAGTTGCACTGAGGACAGTGCAAAAATAAGGGGAGGGGATTGTAATATCCCCCAATAGATCCCTAGTTGTAATCATGTTTATGAATTTTAATCATGTTTTGTAGGTGGGTGAGCCGAGTGTTGATAAGTTGGTGGGATTATGTGTTTATTAGGCCAAAGAGCCTAAGTCTTAAAGGCCAGGAGCCTATTTTTGTATATGTAATTATGCAGAACATTAATAAAGATTAAACATCGCTATGCGCAGACTAGCCACGAAGAAAGAGTGATGGGGGACTAAGCTTCCATAGGGTGGGTAAGGAAAAGGGGGATGAAAGGTTGGGAAGAGGGGATAATCTTAGGGGCTTAAGTCCTTGAGAATAATAATTTATTATTATTCCAAGCTATGTGAAATATATTTTTTTATCCTAAGTTCTTGGAAAAGGGAACGCATGCATGATGGAGTGCATGCTGCTTCATGGGCAACATGTGTCGACCCCGACACATGCAATTTAACCTAATAATTGAGCCGTGATGGGGGTTTGTCCTCCATTCTTGTGTCATCTATCTGAACCGTCTCGTGTCTGCGTCTGCCTCTGCATAACCTTGCACATCTGAGAAACCAGTGGGAAGGGAGAAGTCGACCTGTGTGTCCCGTGAACCCAGGTTTATCCACACTACAAATCTGAGTTCGTTCTTAACCATTTGGGTTGTTCTCCTATGTGTTATCGAAGCCGTGTTGTGTCTTAGTGGGATTGTTTCCATTTTTGGATGTCCATACCCAATTTCTTGTTACTGCTATCATTCGTGAGTTAACCGAATGTTGTTGTTGTTATTGGTATCCTTACCTTGCGGGATTTGAGTTGAAGTTGGCTGAAGAACTGGGTTGTTAGGCCTGTGGTAGAAGAGGCAAGTTGTTAGACCTATGAGCAACTCTCTCCAGGTGAGAGAGTCTATTGGGAAGTGGTTTTCTCCTAGAGAGAGTCCAACACCAGCTTCAAAGCTCTGAGAATTCTTGATCTGGCCTGTTGACAAGACCCAGAGAGGGAGGTGAAGCAACCGATGGACTATTCTTGTGAATGTGTATACTCCCGAGTGGAATAGGCATGTGGGGAATGAGATTCTGTGAGTAGTGG
>JASDQU010257023.1:0-15905 GCA_032191745.1 Picea mariana
TTAGAAGAGTTGTTCAGCATGGCTTTGGCAATGAAGGGCAATGAGTTGGCCTGATGCCAGGTAAGCATGTGTGGTGCAATTTAGGGTTATAACAGGGTATCAATTTTTTTCCCTTTTCTTGCATTTGGGATGCTTGCATCTATTCCAGGACCTGCTTAATTCCATCCAAAATTTTTCGTATCCTTCCTCTTTGGTTCTCGGCCTCCTCAAACTCTTGTTTTACACAATAATGTACCCTCTATGGGACAAGATCGACATCATCCTCGATGATTGTGTATTTCAAGATTTCTTTGTGGGCCTTGGGCTTCTTGCATGGTCCTCCTGTATGTATGATTGGTTGTTTGGGTGGCCCTATATCTTACAGAGTAGTTGCCGACAAGGTTTCCTATCTCATTCCCCCCCCCCCCTTCCTTTTGCTTCCTGTGCTAGGAAATTATCCTTCTTTCCCATCTTCCCATCCTTCTTTGGGGCATTGCCTTTCTTTTGTTGCACTATCTTTTGACCTGGATTCCCTTGCTATGTTGGTTTCTTCGTCATGGTTCCACCTCCTGCAGATGTCTTGGATGACTTTGATTCCACTTCTTTTCCATTGGGCATGTCCTTGGTGATGACTGAGATCTTCCAATCCTCTTTCCAGTCTTTCATTTCCCATTCAATTTCCTCTACATTGATGTAGAATTGAATTTGTAGCCATTATTTGTTTGGATGCCTACACACCTGTATCCACATATTGTTATACATAACCTTAAAGTTGTCTATCCCTTGGTACTTATCTACCACCTCGGGAGCTATTCTTTAGGTGTTGGTTATATTTTCTTCAATATCTCTGAAATACCAAGAAAAAGTGTTGGCATTACCACTTCTCCACTTTGGATCCGAAGTGCTTCCCAATGATGTGTACCGTGCTGCATGAGATCATCCTACTCTATCACATAAATATGAGTAGGTGGGCTCATTTCATCCAATTAGCACTATCATTATGATGAGCCAATAGTAGTGGAACTCTATTCCCAAGTCTTGCACATCCTTGCAGTCATCCAAGAATACATTTAGTAAGTATGGGGCCCAAATGAGCATGGTACCATTTGCGCACTGCGCTACCACTTTGAAAACCCTTTTAGTTACCTTCTCCTTGCATCATTTGCGAAGGATTTTGCATGCCATCAATTTTTTTCCATCCTGGTGGCTGCATCACTGATCCATTTTATAATGATGTTGCTTGAGCCCCTTTGTGTCCCATAAGTTTTCTTCATATCCTTTATGAATTCCTTTTCTTGGGTTTTATCATCCATGTACTTCACAAGCTTATCATCATCTAATGGAAGTCCTATGATGAATGCAACTAGTTCAACATTGATAGAGACTGGTTCATCCAACCACAAAAATCCTCCATGGAGGACCACTAGAAACTTCTTGACATAGTTTTTCACATATTTCCCTCGTCCTAAGTGAGGTATCTCCATCAAATTCAAAATCCCTATGTTTTCCAATCCCTCCACCCATTACTTTGGTTGCATCACTGGATCTCCTAACGACCATGTGCCCAGGATCTCCATATATAACTATTTTGCAAATTATGGGAACTTACTAGTGTCATACATGTTATGGTTTGCATACCATAACCTTTAGATGCATCCTAGTAATCTTGGCATGGCCTACACCCCATATGGAATTCACAACAAGAAGATCAATGCATCAGGTTGCTTGCGTGGGGACCATGTGATGGGTTGTTTCCCATTTCTTTGTGTCAGCGTGTTGGATGTCCTAGCCTCTGGTTCTCTTTCTTCCCAGCCCAACTTAGGTTGCCCCATGATATCCTCCAGCTACACTTCCTCCTACTATGTGGACCACACCATAGGTTGTGACCTTGGTCAGTTGGATTCTGTCCTTTCCCTGTAAATGCCATTTTTTTGGGGGACTAATTCTGCCCTGAGAAGTTGTTGTGAGTTTCTTGATTTTAATGGGTCCTAGTCCTGCGCACTATTGTGTGAATCAATATCCATGTCAACCATCATCAAGGCCTTCCCTTCTTCCTCTACCAGTTTGTCACTCACTAGTTCGACTTGTGGAGAAGGAATTGCGTCGACATCGACGATTCCCTCTGTCTGTGTAAACTCCTATTATGCCTCTGCAGTTTCCTGCAGTGACCTGTGGATACTGCATTTTTTCCATGATGTTTGGATAGGTGTGATGACCTTTGGAGGTTCCATCGTGGCTAATTATTCCTTCCTTGATTGAACTCCTACTGCTATGATCTATGAACTCAACTATTCGCCTCCTTTCTTCATGTTCCCTAGCTTCATGGGTTTGTAAATGTACAATATATCTCTTTTGACCCAACTTTTCGTTATATATGGGGTTCATAAGTTCTATGATTCTTCTCAGAGACACTTCTTTGATGGTTATTGATGTTTTAAATCTTGTCAAGAATGCTTTGTTCATTTTCCTTCTAGTTATGGTCCCCTTGGGTTAAAAATATCCCTTGGTTCATCCTTCCTTTCAGTTGTTTGATCTTCGTCTCACAACGTTTTCAGATTACTTGATTGTTTAGGAGTTTTTACCAACTATAGTTTTCAAAGGTTGTTTGGTGTTGAGACCTTTTTGTCCTCATTTGAAACAACTCGCTTTTGAATGACTAGGAATCTATTTTTTACTGCAACCCATCTTTGAATATTTATTCTTGTTACTCATTTTTGAGGATTTTCATGAGTTCTTGTCTTCTTTCTCTTTTACATATTCGACTCCTTGATTGAATAGGTTATCTCACATTTTGTTTCTTTTAGTTATCACCATTTTTGGAGTGCGCTTTGTTTTCTTCATTTTTTCTTCACATTTTTTTTGTGTCAAACATTGATCTCTTTCGTTTCACTTGAAAGTTAAGAAGCATAAAAGTTTGCATATCTCATAGCATACATAATCGAACAAAGAGATTTTTGCATTCTTTAGGAAATTTGTTTTGGTACATGTTTGGAAAAGATCTAGTTTTGCATGTGCATTTTGGATTTCAGAAACATTTTCTTGGTAGTTTGGCATCATATTGGTCCCGGAAATTGAAAAGTTGCATATTTTTTAGTAGTTGCTTGTGTTAAGAAGACTAGAAATCCTCTCCTTCCCATACATAGAATTCATCAAAAAGAATGAATTCCATCTCATTCCTTTGCATTCTATTAGATTCGAGTCTTTCACATCATCATTCTCATCTCCACGAACCTTCCAAGTTAAAATTCATTTAAAATCAACCATGCGTTAATAAAATCAACCAGAACATTTTTTGGTTTTAGCACACCAACAATAGCACATGATTAGGGTCTTTGGACTAGGAAAAGTGAGTAAATCGTCCAAGAATACTAAACAAACTATAGAAGCATGAAAGAGTGAGTGAATACAACTTTTGTATAAGCATAGCCAATAACCCCCTCTCACACATGCGATAAACACAAGGTTGTGTGAGAAAGAGAAGTGGAGATTACCCCTCCAAAGATTGACCAATCATAGTGGAAATAGCATATACTAGGGGTTTTTATTGAAGTGTCACTAGTTTCATTTGGTCTTTGTGATTCGTGAATCTTGAATCTATTCAAGGTTCTCAAGAGTTTTACCAATCCACTTGTCTTTAGTCTTCTAAAACAATTTTGGACTTTGATATCCTATCCATATGTTCAGTCCCGATTGTCAATTGTACCTGCCCAAAGACTGACTGTGATTTGGTAGCCTCAGTGTCCTTTCCTAGGTATCTACAGAGGTGATTGTGGATAGATTCCCATGGTACCTAAGTCAAATGTCATATCACACTTTCATTACCATTGGAGGGTTATCCTATGAAAGGGTTGGTTACTTGCACTGAGAAGGGATGTTACATGGAGGTTGAGGTAATTGCTTCTCATTTCTTCACTGGAGGCTTGACATCCCATATTTGGAAGATCCTTCAGCCTACTCTTACTTGGTTGATCAATTTTTGTTTTCTTAGGAGTGTGTTTCTTTGAATTTCCTATTCAGACTTAGGATCGAAGATCTCACAGTATACAAGGTATGGAACCTAAAGTTCAGGAACTACAACACAATGTTTCTTGTAAAGGAATGATCAAAGATGAAAATTATGAGACCGAGAGTGTAGCTCCTGGAAGTGTCCAACACATTGAAGAATTGGTCCCAACCTTCATAGAAATCCTTGCATCTTACACAAATCCTCTTTTTATTGATCCACTCGGCTTACCACTCATTGATCCACCATCCGTGATATATTTTGATGCATATTATTCTTACAATTTACCACCTATTTCAACCACTACACAATCTTTTGGAGTGAATATGTCATTTTTTGGTTTTCCCGAAAGAATTTGGAACTTACTTTTATCCACAACTCCTGTAGTTTCTACTACTGGTGCTTCTTCTTTACCGGAAACATCAGTGACCCAGGTAAACCTAACACAACCACTTGCGAATACATATCCCTTCGCACATGGGTCAGTTAATATTCCTCCTTCACTATTTCCACACTTGCACATACCAAGTGATTTACATGATCATCTCATTAGTCAGATGGTTGGTAGTCAAGTAGTTCAATCAACCATAGTTACACAAGATACTTATCCTTCATCTCAACCATCACAGATGAGTACACCCTACATTGGAGGTCAATATTAAATAGGATTCCAACCTTTGGTTGGGGGGAAACCTTCAGCTGCAGGGAAATTTTTCACTGGGGGAAAACCTATGTGGTTGCAACATCAACAATCTTGGGGGAAAGTCGATCCTATAATTCCTTCTATCCATCATACCATTATCTTGTATCATGGACAACCATATCTAGGAGTTGCTAATCCTTTGTGGGGTCAACACAATCCATCGATCATTCCTCAGTAAGGAAATTTTCCCTATCAATATGTAAGCCCCATGATTCCAAAACAATCGTCCCTTCAAACACAGTATATGGTAGGTCCATCGGGACAATAAAAATAAATTGGGGGACCATTAGGTTAATATCAGTATGTAGGAGGTCCATTTGTTCACTCATAGTACATTGGTAGACCACTAGGACAACCACCTTACATAGGTGGACAATCAAGACAACCACCTTACATAGGTGGAAAACCTGAGAAACCACCATATATGGGAGGACCATCTAGTTTTTCCATCTCACCACAACCTGGATATGGTCCTACTAGTGTTCCCATGCCACATGGTTACCACCAATATCCACACACTAACCAAAAGCTTCCATTATTGGCTATGTTATATCTATGAGATCTGTCACATTTGAAAAATGATCCCATTTAGCATGCATCATTTTGGCAAACCATCCCTGCTAAATTACCATCTGACATCCCAAAATTTGATGAAAAACCTAAGGAAGATCCCAAAAATCATGTTATGAATTTCCATTTATGGTGCTCTTCCAACTCTTTTATGGACGATTCCATTCATTTGCGACCTTTTCAGAGTACACTTATAGGTGCAACAACCAAATGGTATATTGAGTTGTCATGTAACTCCTATGTCAAATTTAATTCTCTTTCCATGGATTTTCTGACACATTTCCAATCTCCTATATAGTGTGATACTGGTACAGAGCTTCTAACCTCACTCAAAAAATCCTCTTCCACCCACATATCTGATCATATTCGTGAGTGGAGGTGGAAGAGACAGTTGATTAAAGCTCCAATTTCATACCAACTCCTCACAGATTGGTTTACAAAGTCACTTTTGCCTCCCATTACCCATGATGTTACAATGGGAAGTGTTTTTACCGAGGAGAAAGATATAAATCGTGCTCAATATTTGGACTTGGTATATTCCCATTCTGACACACATTACAATTTGATCACTCATGCTCCTCTTTCGTCGAATGATCTAGCAAGACCTGCTCTGGAGCCAAGTTTTTTTTCAAACACCACAAGTACTTCCACTCCTTCTCAAACCTTCAAGGTGAATGCATTCCAATCCACTTCGTCTCAAAAACCATGAGATCAGAAGAAAAACAAAGCTAAATCCAAGAAATATTATAACCAATAGGATACCACAAAGACTGTTGATACTCAACTTAATATGAAGGATATGTTTCCTTTCATGATTTTTGAGGAAGACTAGTACATGAAATACTACCCTCATCGTGAGGAAGTCGCTAGATTTCTAAAGTGTACCTCCCAAATGGTTCAACAACAACATCTGGTTTCACAAAATCTTTTCCCTCCACAAGGGGGAAACACATGCCATTCCTACCATTGGGATGCTTCCTCAAGCACCTTTGAGGTGCAAATGTTTAAGGAAGTTAATGTAAGGACTCGAGAAAATACTTATGACACAACTCTAGGTAATCATTCTAATGGAAAGGCTATCAATCATCCCTCCAAATCCACTCCTCCTCCATCTTCCAATCCTCTTCAAATTGATAATCCAATTTCTGACGTAGTGTTGCACCACCCAAGAGCACAATTCGAAAAGTGACATTTAATCCAAGTGATCATGCCGCCAAAAACTAAAATATTGTTTAATATTTGGCACAAGTGCCTTGTGCTATGTGTTATCATTGAAATTTCATCCACAAATGGTTACAGGAATCAAGCATCTTCAAATAGCTATTAGTTCACCCATGGACCAAAAATGACCAAAAAAGCATTTCCAAAAGGTCCAAAACTATACAAATAGTTATAAAATTAACATGTGCTAAGGACATACAGGAAGTGTGTGCATGTGCGCCGGTCAAAAATGCTCGAAAAGATCACATGTGCCTGATGCACAAATGTGGACACAAAAAGCCGTGCACACCTCAGAATGACAGATTTATGATATTATTCGGCCTCCCACCCACTTCTGGTTCAGCTTCCAAGTCAATTTTACATCCAAATCTCGATTGAATCTAGTTGGGTGGTTGGTCAAATACCTAAAGGTTCCCTAAATAGCCCCTTGTTCACACTAAATCTAGTTGAATAATACCTCAAATTTATGCTATAAAAAGAGGCCATGGGTGCAGTACATGAAGAGAGGAATTCATTTGTATTGTTATGTTTCTGATATTCTCTTGGAGGATCCTCTTTCCTCATCAAGAGCATGCTAGCACCATTGCACTTAGCCATTCATATCACCTCTAGATTGAATGTGCTTTGGATTATCTTCACCATTTCATTCTGGTTCCTCATTTGTAAGAAGAGCTCAATATTTTGGGGTCCAAGAGCCCTCCCTTGGAGGAAGAGGGGACCCAAAGTCTCCCTTTCTCTTTGGTGTTTTCTTTCCACTAATACAATCATTTCCATTGGTGGCATGAGTCTTGTTTGTTTATTGTTCTTATGTCCTTATGCTCTATAGTTTAATTGTTTTAATCATTATTAGTTTAATTCTTTGCTTATATTTTATGTTTTACACTTCTAACTCTTTTCTCTACTGTTGTCTTGCCTAGCTGACCCAACTGGGCTTGTAAGCACCTCTATTTTGCTCATATATGTGACAAAAGAGGCACAACATATTGGTGACTCCACTGGGGAGAGGTATCAATTTACTACCCCATTTGGGTTATTTTAACTTTTATTTCTATTTATTTAACTTGCAAGTACCATAGTTGGCCCAAGACGACCTACAGGAAGCCGAATTCAAAGCTGAGTTGAAGGAATTTCATCCATAATTTTCTTCATGGTAGTGTGACAGGTGTGCGCGGGTTTATCAGCCCATTGTTTTGCATTGTGCACACGTGCGCCAAAACCACTGTATTAATCAGTGCCTTCTGTGCACCTACGTCCATAAGTCTCTTTTAGTTTGCACACCGGTGCTCAAAGTGCCTCTGTCTATTCTGAGACCCGCACACCTGTGCAGAAAAATACACATCGTAAGATTTTTTTGATCTGTGGAGGGCCCATAGCCTTCTTAAAATGGATTCCATGCATATTGTAATCTGCACCTCACTTACATTCCCTCTCCATCTAAGGGGATTAGTCAAAACATAGGCACTTAGTGGGTTAAAATCATAATTTTTTCCTCTTTTTGTTTTCATGTTGCCACATGGATGGCTTGCTTTGATCAAAGGTTAAGTGGGAATCATTCTACATCACATATAAAACTTTCATTGGGACCATAAATTAGATATCAATCGTTGAGTATGGTCTTCTCTTGCGCTCCAAAGTGATCTTGAGAATCAAAAAGAGGTCGAGGGACAATTTCGTCTCCCATAAAAAGACAAAATCTTTAGGAGAGGACAACAACCCCCTCAAGACTCCTCTTAGTTTATTTTTCAAACACATCTTAAGATTTTAAGGTTCCATACATGCCCACATGCTACAAAGATAAGATAGTGTTGAAATTTACTTTCTTAGATTAAATCACTAGGGAAGTTTAAAGGTTTTGTAACGGGCCCATACATGCCCACATGTGCACAATCTAGGATAGTTTCAAAGCTTTCTTAGAGATAAATCACAATAGGGAGTTAAAGGAATAGTATGGACCCACATGTCCACATGCTAGTTTCCTAAGGACTTTAAAATTTTGCAAGGCTATACCAATGAAACATAGTAACTTAGGTAATCAAGACTTGTAAGGACCAAGCGAAGTCCACATGCAGGAAGGTGACACCTAAATTATTAAAAATTGGCACACTTTCACTTGTTCACACACAGTCCACCAATCACTCACATAGTCTTATCTAGAAATCGTGGAGGTTGAAGTAAGTTTCCTCCATTTGGGATTCTGAAACTCCCCATCCTTTTCTTGATAAGACTATCCGCTCCCACTTAATTTCAACGAGATTGGTTCACACCCCCAATCTCTCAAACAACCACACCTAAAATATTTCTAAAAACTCACTAAGTTTTCTTCCACAGGAGGTATGAAAAGAAATTTTTTAGTCTAGGTAGGATCTTGGGGATAGGAATCCAAATAACTCCTTGTTATCTGGTTCCCACATTGTCAAAACAGTAGAAATTGACAAATAAGGAACTTTTAAATCCTCCAAGTCAAGTGTTCCTACACCATAAGGCAGGGAGATACCCATGAAGGGTTGAAGGTCGAGGTCCAGTTGTTTTGTGTGTCCCCCCTTGAAGCACCCACCTCTTGGATGAGATCTAGCTCGTGATCCATTTCTGAGGCTGAAAATCTAAATGCCACACTTTGATCGAGGTACCTAGTGACCACAATTTAGGACATCTACCTAGGTGGAAATTGTGGGATACAATTGCACCTTGATCAGATTTTGTGTGGCTATTGGGAAATATCACCAGCTCTTTCAGGATATGCTCCCTCAACCCCTCATTATAACTGATTCCTTCATCCTTCACTAGTTTCTCTTCCGATGGCTTCAGACCTCACTGTCGAGTGCTATTGGAAGGTCCATTGCTATTTGAGAGGAAAAATGTTACGTATTTTAAGACATCAGCATTTGTTTTCTTTGTTCTCCCACACAGACAAAATCCACCTATCCATATATATGCTTCTTTATCAAAATTTCTTTATGTATGATGCCCTTTTGATTACATCTGATTGGGAAATATATTGTGAAGGTTCAAAAAATTACAGCAAAGGCTCTTGTTTACTTATTTCTTTCAGCACCATTCACACACATCCACTCAGCTAGTCAGACATCATAGGGGACCCACAGAACCCCCATCATTCCAGATGCTTGCTAAATCTCCCTCCTATTCTAGGGGGAGTTCCTAGTCTTGCCAACTCATCGGCTCCACCTTCTCATACCCCTGTAAGTGCCACTGTCTTGGGATTAGATTTTCTTGGTTCCACCTTACTTGGGTCCACTTCCCAAGGTCAACCATCCACTCGCTCTCCTTTACATGGAAGTGGGGGACCAAATTCTTCTCAAGGGGGAAGAACAAACCCACCTAGTCCCCTCCAAGGGTCAGGTACCCAGAACACTCACAATATCGTTGGAATTAATCCTCCGCCACCATCTCATATGCCATACTTAGCTTTCCTCAATATACCAAATCTGACTAAACTCACTAATGATCCTATATTTCACAACCCCACATGGCCTGCAATGCCTACCAAAGTCCCTTCAGACATCCCCAAGTTTGAAAGAAAAGTAGGAGATGATCCCATGAACTATATCATGACCTTTCACCTATGGTACTCTTCAAACAACATCATGGATGATTCTATTTGATTGAGATTATTTCAACACATGCTCACTAGCCCATCAACCAAGTGGTATTTAGAAGAAAAATATGGGTCCCACATGACCTTTGAATCCTTGGGAAAAACATTTTTGACCTTCTTTCAACTACCCATTCATCATGACAATGGCCTTGAACTACTCTCAGACTTCAAACAAACCTCCTCCACACACATTGTTGACCACATTCATGAGTGGTGTTGGCGACGTAGTCTCTACAAAGTTGACGCTACCCCCCAACATTGTCTCAATTGGTTCCTCAAATCACTTGTTTCCATCGTTTCCAGAGATGTGGCCGCCGTCTTCCCCCAGTCTGAAGAATAAGACATTAGCAATACCCAACAATTTGAACTCATTTACTCCCAGTTAGGATACCTATACATGGTACTCTTGGATGCCCCAAGAACTGTGCCATTTGGCCAAGACAAACCAAGGATGTCTCACTTAGCAAACAGATTGATTGGTAACACCATACACCACAACTCACAACCTCAACAACCACCCATGTATGGCATACCCCAATATCTGTCGACATATGGAGGAATCCCTTATTATCCTCGTCCCCCTTATCAACAACCATACCTTGTTGCCCTGCCTCTACCCATAAGTGGACCCCCACCGACACCCATAATACGACCGCCTATCCAACCAAGTTATGGTACTCCCTCTACCTCAGCCTATACCCTAAGCACTAGTGAAAGCGCCATGCCTTCCTATGTACCGTATGGATCATTGCCACAACATAATCCATACTTTCCATTTCTTGGCCCTCCACAGCCTATGGCTCCACCATATGGACACCCACATGCTAGGGTTAATTTTAGTCATCCCTCTACCATTCAACAATATCATTATTTTGAACAATTGAGTATGACCAACCCGACCCATCAGCCAAATAATGCCAAAAAGAATGGAAAAAACAGAAACAATAATAATCCAGGGCAAGGAGGAAACCATCCCCAACAAAACCAATTGACTGGGGGCAACCAGAATCTAGGGAACCAGAACCCTCAAGGGGGCAATAATACCAAACACTAAGGGAAAAATAACAACAACCTTCGAACCAACTTCCCTTGTGCCCTTTACGGTGAGTTTAGTCACTATACTCACCATTTCCCCCAAATCCCTAAATTTAAACGGATGAAAGACTCTGTGAATGGACCACATCCCTCAGCACCGCCTACCCCTCTGCAAGCCCCACAACAAGCGATAACATCAACATCCACCCATACATAAAAATATACATTCTATACTATCTACAAAATAACGATATCACACCATACCTCTGTGATCGAACACCTCTCCTAGAGACAACACCATCTCCGGATCAACCCAGAAGTGCACCCCAAAGTATGGGTACCACAGTATAATCTGTGGCATCTGACACCACACCTGTGTAGCCTTGGATGTGAAATAGTGGCCATCCTCCCCACCACCATGGCGAATCAAAATCATCGATCACCGCCGTAGTCATGGATCTCGCACACCAGGTGCACCCAACAACACTCTCGGGTGCAACATAGGCAGCCTCTCCAGAAACCATGCCACCAAGATCGACCCAAAGGCAAACTCCCCTAAGTCTATAGCTCAACAACTATCTAGCTTCCCTACCATCTTGGCATGCAGCATCAAGCCCCAGGAAAAATGCTCTCCTTCCAGCTCCCTCTCCATAATCCTCAGTTGACCACCATTGATACGCTGAGTCACAATGGACCCATATACCCTCACAACCATTGCTACTACATAGCGATGAACTAGGGCATCCATTGCCCTAATACTCACCATGGAGCTTGACATAAATTTCTCCCTCATACTGTACCTCCGGCCTAGGACAACCAACTACCCATCCCCAAGTACTATGGGCTCCGCTGGTAAGGGAGTTCCCCAAAAAGGGAGCCCCATCAAGAAATATACATCTTCCACCGCAGTGAAGGCCAACTACTCACCCCGCACCATAAAAAAAATGTAGATCCAGACTCCACATCTGAATCAAGAACTACACGAGGTACTCATGGGCCCGTATCAGGGGGCACTCAAAGAACTTCAGCAAACCACATGCTCCCAAAGTGTCACGGACTCCGGACTCCTCATTGGTCATGGCCTTCCACAATTGGGACCAATATCTTTCTCTCTAGTGAATTGACATCATCCAAATGATCACCTGCATCCACATATACAGTACTTGATCAACCATCTCAAACATACAAACATCAAAATCTCCAAAAAAGATCAGTTTTTTCACCTTTCAACTTTGCCTCCAAGGCGCGACTATTTTACCCCACAGGCACGCACACATGCGCACTTTTTCATCCCTCATTTTCACACTCATGCGTGACTGTTGGCCACACAGAGGCACATTCATGTGCCCCTGTCGCACACACAAGCGCACATCATAGCACGCTTATCCACTACACAACGTCACACGTATGCACAACTATTAGAATTACAGATGCACATGTGTGCGCTGCTATGCCTTGAACAGGCGCACATTTCATGCACACCTGTTCTCCCCATTAGGTTGCCCCCACGCATGAATTTCTGAATTATAGGTGCACACCTATGCACACAAATTTCTCGATCACCTGTGCAGCAGGGGGCCCACACCTACAAAAACCCCTGTACAACCCTCTATACCAGCCCTACCCAAAAACAGAAACCCTAATTCTATGCAAGATGATATGACAACTAACCTGAAGCTCGTTGGTCCTATATCGGCTGCCTTGATATCCCAGAATCTCCAAAACTCCTCTAAACTTGCTCGTCCACTCAATAACACAGTTGGTACAAATGAGGTGCCATTGTGGGCCCTACAACTATATATAGTCCATTTTTACAAACTTCTAGACTCAATTCAGGGAGCTCCAAGCATCTTTTTTTCGATCCATTTTCAGCCACGGGATCAACACCCTGTCATCTAAACCATGACAGTCCCCGGGCCACTTTTTATTCTTAGCCCCCAGGGGACATTTTCTTCATATTTTTCTCAGGTACGCATGCTTACATTATTGAATAACCACTATATGATCTTTCTCTTCAAATATTGTTCGCTTCAGGTATTTGGTTTTCATGTGTGCAGGTACTTGATCATCATATCTCAACTGTATTCATTCAGGTATATCCTCAACATTGGTATGCAGTCATTCCCTCTGAATATCAGGATGCATCTCCCAGTCACATCCTCCAATATTTACCTCTAGGATCCCTATATCCAGCTCTGTAATACCATCACCTCTACCGCATTTTGGTACTATCACCCCATAACACTCTCACCCACATGAGTTATCCCATTCATCATGCCCCCCCAGGCACTTTGACACTCATGTTGTTCTCACAGTTTAGGGATGGGAGTCCTGATATTCTTACATCATGTCTCGAATCAGTCACATACTCCTTCTCCTCATTTTTCTATCCTACCCAATGGACTCCCAGAGTACTTCCTCACGGTTTTATTTTGACTACACTTCCACACCATCATTAACCATCCATTTCATCCACCATCAATTTTCCCATCTGCAAATTTCCCTCCATACACTTACCTAATACAGAAACATGCCTATGGGGACCCAACCCTCCACTTCTTTTCCAAACAACTTGTGCCATCCTCAGGCCAAGCCATCTTACATTAGGGCACCCGTTTTTGTATCTGCATTGTTATCCCACCTTATTTTTTAATTCTTTTTGTAACTGTACAAAGTTGTTGTTTCCATCATTTTACATAACTTTTTTTCGTCACCTTTGGTGACCTTCTTCCTTTTTTGGCAAATGCAACCCATGTCACCCTTGGTTGGGGCATTCCTTATCACCTACTCCTGTTGACATCGTCCATCAACCTCAAGTATCCCACATGCCACCTAATTCTTCTCTCTGAGTTTGTTCACTTTTTCTTGCCTCTGGCACAACTTATCCCACGTCTAATTGTCCCCCTGACACTCAACCTAGTTGTACGATTGTTGCCACTTATACTTCACATATATCCCCAACCAAGGACAATATTGAGTCTCACCACATATTGACTTCGTCCATATACCTCATTAGTTCCTGATCTCATCTAGTGGATTTCATGAAGCCCTTTGCTTCTTGGATTCACGTCTCCTTTTTTGTCATGAAGCCCTAGTTGGGTACTACAAGTTCCCCTTTCCCTCCAATGGGTCACTCTTGATACTCTCATTATAGCTATTTATTATAATGGTACTTTCAGTAGAAGAAATATTGATGAATTTCGGCTATATTTATGCTTCTAACCTCATCCATTAGGGGGCATCTATTATCACTGAAATTTCATCCGCAAATGGTTACAAGAATCCAACATCTTCAAACAACTACTAGTTCACCCATGGACCAAAAATGACCAAAAACACATTTACAAAAGGTCCAAAACTATACAACTAGTTATAAAATCAACATGCACTAAGGACATACAGGAAGCATGCACACATGCACCAGTCGAAAATGCTCGAAAAGTGCACATGCGCCCAATGCGCGACTATGGATGCAAAAAGCCACGCATACCTCAAAACGATGCATTTATGATATTTATCAGCCTCCCACCCATTTCTGTTTAATCTTCCAATTCGATTTGACATCCAAATCTCGACTGAATCTGACTGGGTGGCTGGCCAAAGACCTAAACGTGCCCTGAATAGCCCCTTGTTCACACTAAAGCTAGTTGAATAATACCTCAAAGTTATGCTATAGAAAGCGGCCATGGGTGCACTACATGAAGAGAGGAATTCATTTGTATTGTTATGATGCTGATATTCTCTTGGAAGATCCTCTTTCCTCATCAAGAGCATGCTAGCACCATTGCACTTAGCCATTCATATCACCTCTAGATTGAATGTGCTTTGGAATCTCTTCACCATTTCATTCTAGTTCCTCATTTGTAAGAAAAACTCAATATTTGGGGGTCCAAGAGCCCTCCCTTGGAGGAAGAGGGGACCCAAAGTATCCCTTTCTCTTTGGTGTTTTCTTTCCACTAATACAATCCTTTCCATTGGTGGCATGAGTCTTGTTTGTTTCTTGTTCGTATGTTCTTATGCTCTATAGTTTAATTGTTTTTATCATTCTTAGTTTAATTCTTTGCTTATCTTTTAAGTTTTACACTTCTAACTCTTTTCTCTATTGCTATCTTGCCTAGCTGACCCAACTGGGATTATAATCACCTCTATTTTGCTCATATAGGTGAAAAAAGAGGCACAACACTATGTTAGCCCTCAAAGTTCTACAAAACTTGTCAGGCTGCTATATTGAAGATTTAAATGACCTAAAAACACTAAATTGTCAAACCAGGGTAGGTAAACTTTGAGCTGCTACACTATATGTGCGGGTAAGCTAACTCTTATCTAAAGACTATTCTTAAAAGAAAACACAAACTCACTCTGAGAAACTGTATCCTAATGACTATCTTGAAACTTATCATTTCCTGTTTAATTCATCAAAAGAGAAATAGTTCTATGCTGGAGTGCAGGTGCTTCTATTTCTATTCTAATGTAACTTCAAAAGACTATCTACCATTATCTTTAATCATCTATCATCACTATTTCTATCTAAGCCATAACAGAAAGAGTATTTCCTAAAATTCTTCTAATCTAAACATTGAAAACAAATCTAAATCTGTCTACAGGAAAAATAAAGAAATATTCTAATTACCCTACTGGTACCGAAAGCTTCCTCTAATTCAATTGCAATCTAACTATCCTAACTAAGCAGAGTAACCTAACTATATAACAAAGCAAAGTAAATTCAAACTCTAAGCTACGTTCAGATTGAAAACTAGAAACAAAGTAAACCTAGTTCATGC
>JASDQU010257024.1:1460-15897 GCA_032191745.1 Picea mariana
TTTTTCTCTTTCTTTTGCACATGGTTTAGATCTTAATGCTTAAAATCTCTAAAGTACCTAACAAGTAATTGGTTCATTAGTCTATTTTGCTTATATCTATTGAAAGCCATTTGGTTGGGCTTGGAATGTGTTGAATGGATAAGTAGGCAAACACACTAAATTTTCTTTCTATCTCTTGAAGGCAAGTTGTTCTTGCCCTAATGCTCATATTTCATAGCAAGCTCCTATTGTGGATGTGATAGCCTTTACTTTTCAACCATCTTATTTGCTTTTCATGTGTCCATGAACTCAATTGCTTAAGCTTAAGACAACACACTAAAAGCTAATTTAAGTTTCGGCCATATCACTAAATTGCACCTAAAAGGTGCCTTAAAATCTTCTAAACACTCTAATAATCACCTAAAAGTCTACCTAAACAACTTACATACTTGATAGACTATTTAGGGTACCTTAGATCACCATCTTCACCATCTAAAATGGGGCTTGAGGAAAACAATGGAGGGTAGTGGCAGGGTACTGCCCCGTGGCGCACCAGGTGTGTGTCCTCTCCAAGAAGTACTCTTGTTTTGGGCTGACTGGTTCTGCTAGGGTTGGCCTCGTTGCCATACTATCTTGAGCATCCAACAGTTATTTGACAATAGGAGGAGGAGGCTTTGGTGAAAGCTAATTAAAACTTGATAAATCTTAAGAAAAGCCTAATAATTAAACCCTAGACCAAACCTAATAGAATACTTGGGGGTTTAATAATTAAGAGTGTGGATCATCTTTGATAATCTTAACAACATTTGTGCTAAGTCTTCTAAATCCTCTTAAGTTGTTGTTGATCTTGCTCATGATGATAATGATGTGTTGATGATGATCTCATAAATGTGGTGATGTGATGTAATGCTTTAGTCTTTTGACATCCTGCACACATAAGAAGTAAAATGTGGTTAGCTTGTTTTGTATCATTTGTATCCTAGTATTCTTTGATTGTAAGTAATTGTACATGGCATTCTTTAATTGGATTTATTTGTAAATTTGTAAGTAACTTGTAATATTTTGTAAAGAACAACCCTTTAACATAGTTGACCCCTTGCCCAATTTATAGGCACTAGTCTTAGTTGACCTAGGGAAAAGGCTTGATTTTCATGCTAACCCTTGCATCTTGCATTGTTGCCTTAGCATCTTAGGAATAGATCCCCTCTAACCTTAAGAAATTAAAACTAACTCCTAGAACTTAACTTAAACACATCTAGTAACTAAGGTCTACCCCCTTTGGCTTCCCTAGGAGTAAGCCTAGACGGAAGAGGTTCTGGTCAAAGTGACAGCGTGGGCTGTGAACCTAGGCATTGTGCCTCCAAGGACACACTAAGTGAGCCAGACTTAGCTCACATTTGCAAGTGTGTATAAGGACGACAACAGGTTCAACTAAGTCTATACAAGAGATTACAAGAAATTGAAAGATCTAGTTACAAAGAAATATCTTTACACTAAGTACAAGATGAATCTAAACAATGAAAAATATACAATGTGAAAGCAAATTACAATATAAACAAGAACAAGAATGAGTTAGATAGATATACACAAAAGAGAACTAAAGCCAATAAACTCAACAACTAACTAACCATTAAAGATGTAACTTGAAAATGTTGAAAGAGGAACAAGTGCACAACTTCTAAAGATGAAAGAGCTCCCAAAGAGGAAGTGCGCAACTTCTGAGCAAGGGGTGAAACCACTCTAACCACTATGAACTTAAATGTAAATTCTTGACTTGAAATGAAAAGCTAGTGAATTAAAACCATGAGCATAAGAAAATACCTTGAACAACAAGGTGTACACAACTTAAAAGATGCCTAAAATAAAGTGCAAGTGTTGTGAAATGTATTAGATAAATTTTAGAAAAGTTTTAAGAGTCTCTCTTTGATTAGGGGGCCTAAGCTAATGTGAAACCAACCTAAGCTATGTGACTACCACTAGACTCTTACCGTTGTGGCCAAAATGATTGTTGGGTGGTCAAGAAGTAGGGAAAACAAAGCCCTACCCTAGCGCCACAGGTCAACCCGAAAAACTTGGGCGCTCAACAAGGGGGACACCTAGTGCCGTGAAGTCATTCCTGACTTAGCATTCGCTGTAGCCTCCACAAGCCTCCTTCTTGGGGGCGAAAGTTGTACCAGTCAAAGGTGCCTATTTAGACTAGATAAATTGATCCTCCTAGTGTATATTGCAACTATCAACTACTTGAAATAAAACTGCAAAGTGTAAGATCTATGTTGAAGATACAAGATATTGAGTTAATTAAATGATTGCACAACTTAAGCTAAAGATAGCAAAATTAAATGACTTTGCAAGATAAACAAGTAAAGAAAGAGAAAAAAGAAGAGGAGGAAGGGTCTCAAGATCTGAAATTGTTACCATCTAGTTCATGAGGATCACCTAGACACGTGATAAGCTTACAAGTTACAACTAATGGGGAGAAAGTGGAGGAGGAAGAACTTGTAAATGTGGCATTGAATGGTTTCACCAAGTCATCGGAACCATTTGTCAAGGGAGTCTGTGCTCAAGAGAACCTTCCCAACTGGGAGAGGCCTTGAGATGATTGCATCCAGGAAGAGGCTCGGGAGGAGTTTAAAGCCAACAAGCAAGGAGATGGATAGGAGAACTTGGCCCCGATCAGTCAGGCCAAGAAGGGAAAAGGAAAGGGTTCCAAGGGTAACAATGAGGGGGCAACCTCACAGTCGGGAAAGAAGAAGGACTTGAGTAAGATCAAGTGTTTTGCATGCCACAAGAGTAGTCATTATGCATATCAATGTTTGGAGAAGAAGAAGGGGCAAGGGAAAGTGTAGCAGGTAGCAACATCAACAAAGTCTCAGTTGGATGAGTTTGTTGCAAAGTTTGCGAAGGAATTCACCCTAGTCTCGTGCCTCTCTACCAGCACAGTCACAAGGAGTGCATGGTACTTGGATAGTGGTGCATCATGAAATATGACAGAAGCACGAGAACTATTTAGTAGTCTGACGGTGGATCTAGGTGGAGCTTGGTGATGATGCCAAGTATGTAGTGATGGGAGTGGGAACAATCTTGTTCGAACTTGAGTTAGTAGGTTTGTTCGAGGCCCAGGATGTGGTATATGTACCAGGACCGAAGAAGAATCTGGTCTCAATCTCAGCTATGGAGGACATGGGTTTTGTTGTCATGTTCAAAAAGCGACAAGTACTCAGAAGTCTAAAGGGAGAAAACCCATTCTTGTTTTTTTTTTAAAATCTATGTGTTGTAAACTAGTATATTATACTATGTTGAATATTTGAATGTTCGCTTCTCCTACTCTTTCCCATTTCTCCTCCATCATTCTATTGCAGGTAGCAAGTTATTATCAAGGTTCATCAATCATGATGGGTATGTCAATGTGGTATGTCATTTTGTTTCTATTTTTTATTATGATGGTTGTGTTGGGAGTCAGAGGGCGTTGAAATACTCGTGATAGTGATGAAGAAATAGAAGTGGACAACACATACCATGGAGAGGAGGAAGGAATGAAAGGGGATGATGAAAATGAAAGTGATAGTGATGATCCCCAAAAACCCAAAGAGATTTTAACACCTTTGTGGTAGTATGTCACAAGGCTTGGGGGAGGGAAAGGGGGTGGAACCACACAATTTACATACCATCATTGTCATACAAATTACAAAGGTTCCTATACTCGTGTGGGAATGCATCTATGTGGGATTATGCACTAGGAAGTCAAAAAGATGTCAAAAGCTGTGTGGAAGTGCCACCCAAAGACAKACTCAAATACCAAAGGGAAGAGGAGGCAACACGAAGCAAATCCAAAAGACAAAGGGTTGAACATGACAGTTCACAAATAATGTTCATTAGTCGATCCACATCCCCCCATGCTAGTGCATTCTCGTCTTCGTCTTCAGGGTGTAGAACACTATCATATTTCCTTGACCAAGGTTGTAGAGATGATGTGGATGCACAAATTTTCAGGTTTCTCTATGCATGTGGTATACCATTCAATGTTATTTGCTCACCATATTGGCATGAAATGGTACAAGCCATCAATGGTGTTCCTAAAGGATACAAGAACCTTGGGACTTGATAGAGAAAGAGCCAAAATCCAAGGTACTCTAGGAAAATTTAGAAATGATTAGAACTGACATGGTCTATCAATTGTATCTAATGGTTGGACAAATGTTAAAGGCAGGCCATCGATAAATATCCTTGGTGTGTCTGCTAGTGGTGTGTTCTTCCTTGCAGTGCATGACTACTTAGATCACTACAAAATTGGTATTAATATTGTTGATGCCTTGATTAAAACCATTCAAGAGATTAGGCCCGACAATGTCATTCAAGTCTTCACTGATAATGTTGGTAATTGTAAGGCAGTAGGAGCAATTATTGAGGATAAGTACCCCAATATATTTTGGTCAGGGTGTTTGGTTCACACAATGAACCTTTTGATGCATGATATCATTAAAATGAAGGACCATGATTATAGATGGATTGGTTCTTTGTACAAGAGAGGGAAGAAGATGATAAGATTTATTACCAATCATACCATGGCAAAGAAGATGATAAGATTTATTACCAATCACTCACTCCAAGTTAGAGTTACTAAAGATTGCAAAGACCAGATTTGCTAGCTATTATCTCACCTTCATGTGCTTTTTAAGAGAGGCATTGGCTAGTATTGTCTCGAGTGATTCATGGCAGGATCTAAAATACTGGGTTACATCCGCATCTAACAGAATGGACTTTCAGGAGGTGGAGGACACAATTCTTCATGGTCATTTTTGGCAACAAGTGAGGTATATTCTGCAGTTCATCGAACCCATTTACAATATGATTTGGTTTGTAGATATAGATCAACTAGTGATTGGAGAGGTGTATGAGCAGATGGACAAGATGTTAAGCCAAATCAAAGACATTGTTCAACTGAGGGATGTCATCTTGTATGATCATATTCATAAACATGTGGTCAAAGGTGGGATAATTTTAATGTTCCAGTTCATTCCCTAGCATATGTCCTTACCCCAAAATATTATTCTCCATCTTGGTTGGCCCAACCAACACCTGGGGGTGGGGTTAGGAGAAAACCACATAGATCTAGTGGTGCAAAATGGATATATGCTTGCATTGAATAAGTTGGTAGTTGAGGAAGAGGAGTGTGCTCAAGTACGAAGCAAATTGAGAAAATACATCAGTGAGCATGGAGTCTTTGGTAACTTGCATGCAACCAAAGATCGAGACAGGTTGGGTTCTATCGAATGGTGGAACATGTATGGCTCCTCTACCACATATTTGCATAAATTGGCAGTGAAGGTGCTTTCTTAGGTGGTCAACACCTCTTCTACAGAGAGGTGTTGGAGCACCTATAGCTTCATCCACAGTGTAAAGAGAAACAAATTGAATGCAGACCGGGAAAAAAGCTTGGTTTATGTGCATTACAACTTGAGGTTGTTTTCCCATTATTGTGATGCAGCGAAGAATGATTTTTCTAAAAGAAATGCGACTTGGGACAGCAATCCAGAGGACATTGATTTTGAGGATGGAGCCATGGTTATAGAGTGCTTGGAAGCAGAATGTTTGGGTTATCATGATGGTGATCATATTCATGTAGCAGACATGCCACCTCCTTCCACTATAAGGGTTCCAGATGCATCAATTTTGCCTTTATCTTCACAATGTCCATTTTCATGTGGGGGCCATTCAACTGTTGGTCTTGTTCTGCGAACACTTCCACCTACTCCTACTCCTCTTCTTCAAAGATCACGGGAAAAGAAACTAGAAGTTTCTTGTGGCAAGAGGAAAACTTAGAGCATAGTACTTAGTACTTGCTACTGTATGCTAGATCTCTTTTTCTTTTTCATGTTTAGAAGTAGTCTTTATAACTTAGTACTTTGTATTGACTCTTTATTATGGTTTATTCTGTAAACAATGAAGTTATGGACATTATATGATAGTTTACCTTTGAAGTTTGATATTTGAACTATTGAATAAATCTTACAACTCTTTGGTAATGAATATGATGCCCTAGAGTCTATTTCATTTTGTGGTTGATGTTGTTTGTTACAATCTATTGATGACAAATTTTTATGTTTGATGTTATATGTGTACTAAATGGTTGATGCTTTAATGATCATCACTAATCCAATAGTTAAATGATCTTAAATCAATGTGTTCATGTTTTTTGCAATTGATTTGACAATCTGCATGTTGTTTTATATATATGCATCAAAATATATTAAAATATGTATTATATAAAAAATGCTCCCGAAACGCTCCCGCTCCCTGATTTTTTTGAAAATTGTGCTCCCCGCTCCCACTCCCTGCTCCCAACAGCCTTGGTAAAGACAATATCAACAGCTACTCTAACACGAATAGAATGCCTCTTAGTGCACACCCAAAACCTGAATAGCTCTTTCTTTATAGTATTCTTATATCTCAGATTTTGTAAGTGAAGAACAAGCTCACTAGAGTACTTTTCTGTTTTTATGTTAGTTTTTTGGGCTATTATTTGAAAAGTTGCCTTAGGGAGAGAAATACTGAAAATTACTGTTTCTTGACTGAAACACATTTCTTTGGAGAAAAACACATATCCCACCCTATACAACCTTGTCTGATAAATGTTAACGCATTTTGGAACACACAAAATATAATGATATCTGTTTTTGATGCTGCTTTCTGGTCTGTATCGTTTCCTTGGTCATTCCCCCCCAAAACTCCATGTGACGATATCATTTCTGTTAATATGGGCTGGCAGTTTGAAATGGCATGTCAACTAAGAAACACCCTGATCAATATTACTGTTGTTTAGTAGCACAATAACTTGAGGGGCTTATGGTTGTGGGAAAAGTGTTTTCAGGAAATCCTTGATCAGAATATTTTATCCAAAAGCATGTGACGGGGGAATTGGCAAACCCGGGTATCCAATTTGAAAGTTTTGAGGTAGAACCTATGCCACATGGTTTGGGTTCTGTGACCATGAAATTCAGATAAAATTCGAGTTATCAGATGCTTCAGATAATATTCAGCATCAGGTTTGACAATATATAAATTTCAAAATTTTGAATATATATATATATGTGTGTGTGTGTGTGTGTGTGTGTGTGTGTGTGTGTGTGTGTAACAAAAACTTGAAAATTTTCTTGAGATATATATAAAAAATAAATATTTTAAAAAATGTATCTAATTTCAAAAAATAGCATTTTTAAAATATTTKCCTTGAGATTTGTCACAGGAGTTCAGCTTGAGATTCACCTTTGAAGTTCGGCAAGCCCSTACAAATTTTCCATTTTTTTTGAGATCCGTCAAATTTTGAATCTCATCAATAAAATTTGCCAAATTTAGAGACTTATGGTAGGGCTGAGGAGGCATTGTTAAATGTAAGGAATGACACCTACCAGAATCKTAGTTTTGTTTTGGGTCCCACAAAATCTGTAATTATTCCAATAAAGCATAAAGATATTCTGTTGGTATGTGACATAGCATCCTTCAAAAAACAGATCAAATCAACTCGGTTTATGTTTGAAATGGTTATATATATATTTATGGTAGRGCTTCAAAGAAACAGATGATAGTTTTCCCTTAAATTTCTGAATGATATGGTTATTGTGACCAGTATTTAATGTGACACATTGATGACTTTACAATCTCTTTCAACTTTAGGCCAGTGACACTGTTGATATTCTTTTTGTCATATATATATTAAGTTTACTGTTACATGGAAGGGAACAAGCGTAGGGTAATGCCAAATGGAGCAGACATGTATTTTTAACCTCTTTGCTATTTTAAAACTGTATTCTGGTTTTATCTGAAAGCATAGTTATGTTGTAGGGTGGAAATTTTGAAAAGTAAAATAGTTTAAAGTTTATAGCAGTCAATGTCCGATCTATTGTTGTTAAAGTTTTGCTATTTTCAGAGCTAAAATAAGTACATCTTTGCAACATTCTGTGGAATTGTCTGTTATTCTGTGGTCCGGTGGGCATAGAGCCCTGGATTATATGTTGACAGTGTTTGATGGGATTCATATGAAGCATGAATTTAAAAAGAACATTCAATGTAATATTGGTAATCTGATGCTATTTTTGTCAATATCTTTAAGACATTTCTACATAATGAGAATGTAGTCCCATCACATGGTGACAGCATTCTGAGGTTTTCCCAAAACAACCTTTAACCAATTAAGTTGGAAACATTGTGCTGGTTGTGTTGATGAGGTTTCAATGAAATAGAATGAGATTTTTTATTATACTTGATTGATTGATGTTAAAAACTCAAATTACTTTTGAATCCTTTGTCATTCTATATATGTTTATACTTGGCAACTTGAAACGTTCCTGGTGTGCAAGACTGAGAGATTTCCAAGGCTTCAAGACGTCTGGTTTTTGCCTCATGATAAGATGATAGGAAATCCATTTAGATATACCTACTTTTATGATTTTAACTAGCCTTAGGCTCATTGAATGGTTTTGGTTGCGTATGAAAACATGTGTCCTTTTTGTTTATTGATGATGTAAACGACTTTGATTAGGAAGCTTTGCCCCCTCTTTTGGGTAACACAGACATTATTGAATGCTTTTTCTTTGAGGAACAGTTCCCACCTTATTCTTTAATGTCTACCATTTGGAACCATAGATTTCTCTAACATCTATATGTATTTCCTGCCTTTGGATTTACTATCATATAGTACCTATTATAGGCACGCTTTCTTGCAGAGGCCAAATTAACTGGTTTATTACGAAGGGACTGAGTGGAAATGGAGAAATAAATTTCAGTCTCTATGGATTACGGGGGATTTTATATTTATTTGGATTACTATCTACTGGGGTTTGACTTTCACAATTTGAAATTAATTACACTTTTCTGAGACATTCCTTCAAATATAAGCATATGTAAATTTGTAATCTGGTTGAGTACAAAGTATATCAGTTAGCTGCTTACTTATACCTTTTTGTCACTTTTGCAGTCATTACAGCTGGCTGCTGCAAGAGTGCTGTCCAGTTTATGTGTTATTGCACAGAAGACACGCCCTCATTCAATCAGTATTGAAAGCTATCTGCTGAGTGCTAAACAGGTAGGCAAGATTCTGTAGGATTGATTTTTTATAACAATTACACTTGCCAAGAGGCAGTGTTTAACTTTGCACTGAATTAACATTTCCTCATTCTACTCTCCAAGATTTTATATTGATTCAAGTTTTGATGTTCAGAGAAAGTATTTGAGTTCTGTCCTCTCTCATCTGTTATCTGAGGAAAGTGCTTCATCAAATGTGGAGCTCTTCTCCGCAGTGATGGACCTCGTCACAGTTGCAGCTGTTTACCAGGTATGTATTTTTCGTGTGGTGATTTTCTAGCCAATGGTGCATGTGTGTGCTCATTAAATTAATGTAAGCTTTCTTTCTACAGTGTATGAATGGAATATATGTTACAGGACTGCTTAGTGGAGATGTATATTGTCATAGTGCAGATGCTTATTTTAAAGCTACTGATGTATTTCTGTTTTACATTCGCTGCCTTCGAAGCAAAGTCACATGGTTCAGATTTGAGATTGAATTTGGCAAGGATGAAATTTGGTTTTTGTTCGAATTTCCTGATGAGATTCAGATAAGATTTGCCATTAAGTTCATCCATATACATATTTGAAAAATTTAAAAATATATATAAAAAATATTCTTTAAACTAAGAATAGCATGTCCTTGAACTCATTAAGCATTACGTTGTTGTTATATCATAATCATTAAGCATATATACTAGGCCATTCCCATTATCGCTAAAGGTTGTGCACTGCATGCTTCCAACGAACAAACCAAAAATAACAAGTGCCATTAATAACTCGACATGTGATTCCTTCTCAACGGCTAACTTCCACAAGACTACATTCAAGTCAGGGCTCCTGTCTCTGGTTTGAATACTTGTGACTCACCTGTCTAGTAGGGACTCACAGCCCAGAGTGGCGACTCAACAGGAGGCTAGAGCAGCTGCCATCAACAATTCATAAGAGGCGGACTCAACTCATGCATGATGGAACTAATGGGGTGGTGGCATCGGAGTGAGTAGCAAAGAAAAGTCACAGGCATCAGGGAAAAGTATGGTGAACCTCATTGTAGGGAAAAAATTTCCTTTTAATTTACCAAATTTCGAATTTGAAGGATAAAGTATGTCAACCCCTGTGACTTATCTTGGAAGACACAATGTTTTGTAGGCGTGATGATCACTGTTCTTGTGTGTTGATAAGAAACTACTGCAACTACCAAAGTAACTGAAAACTACAACAGAAAATATGATAGAAGCAAATGTCAAAAATAATAAGAAAAAATCAAAAGCATTGAAGCCAGATACACACCTAGTGGTGAATTGCACCTGCAAATCTGCATTGATGGAGGGAGACTTCCGCAAGAAGCTTTGTTGATTGTATTTTTAAAATGAAAGATGTGCAAATGAAATTGGGGAAACCCCTATTTATAATGAAAAAGGTAGAAACCCTAACTTATATCTTAGCTTTACTAATAAAAGTGATAATACTTATATTACATAAAACCTGTGTTACTGGATCCACCTATGGAGAATCTAATATTTGCATTTCTACAAATCAGATCCAGATCTGCTTGGGATACATTGCCAGCTCGGAATCACCAGAGGTTTTGCTCAAGATCTATTTCTAACTTGTCGAAAATGTCAAGCTGACCACTTAGCCAAAAAACCATTTTTTATACAAACACAAAAAGAAAAATTAAAATGGAAAAATTTGGGCCCCTAAAACCCTATATTTTGTCGATTAAATAGACTCTTCCCCTCACAAATCTGAGTTTTCCAAAGCACTCTGGTGTTTGCATGTCTGAATTTGTGAGAGAGATTTGGAGAATATATTCAAAGATATGAATTTTGTGTGCTTTTGGTTTATTAATTTTTTTTACGAAATATATATATATATATATATATATTTCCTTGTATCTAGATCCGGACTTTTGAAAAAATCTCACAGATCCATATCTGCATCTGGATCTAGATCCATTACCATGTTTATGTTCCTTAGCATAATGCTTAAAAGTGGACTTTTATAAATATTGATATATGATACTATAAGGCCTTGAGATTGTGACATTATTACAAAATTGTGGGCTTACATGCAAAATAGTGCATGTACATAGAGTCTAATGTCTAATAAAGATGTGTTTAAGTATATAATAGTTCGTCCTAAGATCAAGTAAAGGAGAAGTATCAAAATATTGAAGTCAAACATGATGAAGGATGGATGAAGAAAATCAAACTTGAATATTTGAAACTAGGTTCTCAAGATAGGTAACTTCAAAAAAGGAATGAATGTATCGAAACCAAAGATGAGGTGATGAGAAAGTTATAATTTGTAACTATAAGGAGCACAAGCAAAAGAGTCAACGAAAATCATGATTAAGATGGATGGCAAGTTGCAACTAATGCAAAGTTGTTGATAATGTGCTCCATCTTGCAATATTGAGAAGAAATCTTATCTCAATTAGTCAAATCATGAAAGTAAACAAGAAATTGATGGTCGAATTCAAAGCCAACAAATTTTCATTAAGGTACACGAGGAACAATTACATGTAGTTTCTCAATGATGTGAACAATGAAGACAATGACATGTACAAAAGATCGACACCTCATCAGGTAAATGCCACAACGAAAGTGCAAGTATTGTGAATGAGGGGTAACAATATAACGAGAGTCTTGGTGTGCTAAATCACCGTTACCCGAACCCCATGGTGAAGATGAAAATGGTTGAAGGTATTCTAGACATCTTTGGGGAAGGGTCAATTTGTGAGGTTTGTATTATCGGGAAGCAACATAGATATAATTTTGAAAATGATGGAGCTTGGAGAGCAAAGCATCCACTTGAGTTGGCCCATAGTGATATATGTTGAGTTGTGTAAGAAATATCTTTAGAAATTAAACATACTTTCTTGCTTTCTTTTCATCTTAAATTGTATTTCTCGAACATGCCTAGATATAACATTATAGGGAAACCATTGAGACCATTCAATTCAGTTTCCTTTGGCTACGCAGTTGCAAGTGTGGGAGTATCTGTAGTGTCCCAGATTCGGCTAGTCTAGGAATCTATGCTAATATGTGTGTATGATTAATGGTTTACAACATATAAATGAGCATACAAATACAATTACAACAAATGACTCCAAAGCTTATATTATGATATCTCTGTGGAGTACAACTGTCGAATGTGGCTGAATAAAATGAATTACTCGGCTAGATCAATGACAAAAGGATCTTAGCCGGAATACAATAAGCAAACTAAATGATAATACCCGATAATAGATGAACACTGCGGGATCAATGGGTGATTTGGAGCTATGACAACTCACACGGTAACTTCTGCAAGTCCAAAAAGTTTGCCCTGGTGGCTAGATCTCTCAGATCAGCCTGGAAACTATTCCAAACAGTGCGCCCTACTGTCCCTCTCAATGTTGGTGACTGACCGACCCCTTTGTTGGTGTGTTTGGACCCTGGATGGATTCCTATAACANCTATGACAACTCACACGGTAACTTCTGCAAGTCCAAAAAGTTTGCCCTGGTGGCTAGATCTCTTAGATCAGCCTGGAAACTATTCCAAACAGTGCGCCCTACTGTCCCTCTCAATGTTGGTGACTGACCGACCCCTTTGTTGGTGTGTTTGGACCCTGGATGGATTCCTATAACACCCCTGTTTCCCCCAACTTGTAATTAATCATTAATTATAATTACCATGCTATGGCATGGGAACAATGTAAATGTATTATGGTTTAAACCGCCAATGACTAACTGTGGGGGCGAAGCCTCGAAGTACTGGCCATGATATCACTAGAGGAAAGAGTGAGGAAATTGTAGAGAGGGTTCATTAGTTAAAATGACCCAAATTCCCTTTGCTGAGAAAATAAGCCTCATTCGGATCCCAAGGGGGAGGAATCAGTTAATGAAGGAAGGACTGGTGGTTGAATACTCAACCAACCCCATGAATGGAAGCATGGTCTGACTGAAGAATGTCAGCTTGAAGTACCGCAGGGTCCGACAGACCAGGCTTACCCGAGTTCCCTTCTGACAGAAGGAATAGGATAGGTTGAGAACCATCCTGGGGAAAGATATATAGAAAATGGAGACAAGGAAAAACGAGGATAGATAGAGAGGATAACGTGCGGAGCTCTCCAGCGGATGATGAACAGAAGGCCATGAGCTTGATGCTGAGTGAGCATTTGATAAACCTCGCCAAGGCCATGACAGAGAAAGAGATCTCTGAGAGTTTGCAAAGAACAAAACCCGAGCAAAAGCTGAAATAGAGAAATAATCCTTGAGAAACTGCGAGAGTTCCCTGGTGATATCATGGCTTGGCACAGGGGTGGCCAGAGTGCTAAGAATGAATGTCTCTAAGCCTATGGTTGGGTGGAGAGGTGAACACCCATAGTCAGTTAGTTGGCTGCAACCTGTAATAGATAAGTATTCTCATACCATGTGTAATTCGACTGTAACTGTAGAGTAAAGATGGATATCCTATGAATGTTTCAGGGATGTGCATGTCTACTTAATGGTTATACTGTATCCCTTTTATTTCTGCTTGATTGTATATTTAGGCAAGTAAGAAATTATATGGTTCGGACATGATTTGTACTCGTAAATGCTTGAGCCCTGTGGTGGCTTAAGCTAGAGCAATGAACTTTGAGTTCGTTGAGCTTGGGCACATTTTAATGTGTGCATGTCGACACTCCTAGCCGTTCTGAGTTCATTGAAGGAAGGAGTCTGTTAAAGCTCAGGCGAGATAATGCACGTATGCACAGGCTCTCTGCGAGGAGGGTAGAGACCGAGAACCTTTAAGTTCTAGAGTGATGAATGAGCGCAAGGGGTGTACGACATATCCCTCTAAGTGTTAAGAACAAGAGAAACAGTGCAAAGTGCCTAAGTACTTTAGAGCTGATGAAGCTCAGGAAGAATAGTGAGATTCAAGTCTTGAAAGGGAGGATCCTTTCGTTTAGAAGACGAATGGATGACATTAGTTCGGGAGGAGNCTTTTATTTCTGCTTGATTGTATATTTAGGCAAGTAAGAAATTATATGGTTCGGACATGATTTGTACTCGTAAATGCTTGAGCCCTGTGGTGGCTTAAGCTAGAGCAATGAACTTTGAGTTCGTTGAGCTTGGGCACATTTTAACGTGTGCATGTCGACACTCCTAGTCATTCTGAGTTCATTGAAGGAAGGAGTCTGTTAAAGCTCAGGCGAGATAATGCACGTATGCACAGGCTCTCTGCGAGGAGGGTAGAGATCGAGAACCTTTAAGTTCTAGAGTGATGAATGAGCGCAAGGGGTGTGCGACATATCCCTCTAAGTGTTAAGAACAAGAGAAATAGTGCAAAGTGCCTAAGTACTTTAGAGCTGATGAAGCTCAGGAAGAATAGTGAGATTCAAGTCTTGAAAGGGAGGATCCTTTCGTTTA
>JASDQU010257026.1:2366-15878 GCA_032191745.1 Picea mariana
GATATTGATGATGTTGTCCTCCCATTTGATGTTGTTGATGATGTTGTCCTCTTTCTCTCACATGATGCTGCTGAAGAATACCCTTCTTGTTAAGGGGGAGTGTTGAAATATTGTAACTACAAAGAGTATTCTTATTATTATTGATATATTATTCATAGGATCAATCCCCATTGTGGATCGATCATGTCGGTTATTGTAATAGGACCAAATCCCCTTTTGTGGATTGGTCAACAGACAATTATAATAGGCAGAATAAGAAGTCGTCCCCAACAGTTAATGAGAAGACCCAGAAATATAATGAAGGTGGGTTTACCCACCCAGTTGGAGAAGTCGACTCTGCCACTGAAGAGATATTTCACACGTGCCAAACTTGTATAAATAAAGGAGGCTAGCACCTCATTTGGAGACAACTCACTTTCTCATTTTGATAGACAAGTTTTGATCTGTTACCGACAAAGGAGAGAGAGAGTGGCGCATATCTTGGAGAGGACTTTTTGTTTTAGCATAGAGATCTCTTGGCATTGTATTGGCTATCTATATTAAGGAACTTTTGCTGGGTTTTCTTCCCCTAGAGGGTTTCCCAGAATAAATGTTGTGTCTCTTGAGATTGTGTATTTCTCAGTGATCTTGGATTATGCTATTATTATCTAATGAAATGCAAACATCTATAATAATGGCTTAAACATTAACAGGTTTCTTCCAAAATTTTGGAGTTATCATATTGTATCTTGTCACTATAGAAGGAGGGTAAGCCACTTAGAAACCTTTGGATTTTAACTTTCTCATACTTGATGAAGCCAACATATTTCAACAATTCAAAGAACCTCTTCTTATATTCATCCATTGTCATGCTTCCCAACTCAAGTTCCAAGAACTCTTTCATTTTCCTTTCATAGTAATGCTCAGACAAATATTTCTCTTAGAAGTATCCTTTGAACTGCCTCCATGAGATTCTCTTCTCATCAAGGTTCTTGGCTTGTTCAAGTTGATCCCACCACATGGATGTCTTTCCTTGCAAGGGTAGTCATGAAGCTGGAAATGTTTCTTCATTTCCAACAACTAGGCCTCAACCTCTTCTCCTTTCTAGTGCTCATCGTTGAAAGTAGGTGGCTTGATATTCCTGAGCTCACATTGCATTATCTCTACCTCGGGCCTTCTTCTTTTCCTTTGAATAGAATACATACTTGAGTTTCTCCCTATCCATGAAATTGCATTATTTCTTTTGGTGTATTGATTTGGAGAATGATGTTGCTTTCTCTTCTTCCCCATTATTCCTATCTCTTCTTCCATTTGACTCGGTCTCATCATTCCCCATGATGACATGTCGACCTATGATCTCTTCCTTATGGTTGTAATATCCATGAACTTCTTTCATAACTCCAGTCCTCATATAATAACTAAAGTTGCTTTCATGCACTTCTATGTAAGAAATGTGCATGTAATAATCATTGTCAGAACATGCATAGCATAAAACATTTCATCAATTAGAATACATGTTATTATTTATCCCAATTTATGAAGAAAAAAATGCACCAAATAAAAACATGATTACTTAGATGCATTCCTCTCTAAAACAACTTTCCAACGACTGTAGTCATGCCTCAATATGAGTTATGAGGAAAAAGTTGCAATATTCACATGTTGCAATTTCCACTCTTTTACTACTATAGAAATCTATTTATTAGTTTTGGAAAAGTTTTACTACCCAAATCAAAATTATGAGTGGACATATGTCCTCTACTCCTCAATAAATTTCCAATGACTATTTTCTTTCTCAAATTCAAGCTCCAAGATGAAAAATATGGTCTAGAGAAGTTTAGGTTGCTTTGCCCAATTTATCCATGTATGCTACAGGTGTCTTCTTTTTCTTCCTACACATTTTTGCATACCCAGATCCTAAATCTATATCCATGGATTTCTTCTATGGTTCACCAACTTTCCACAGACTACTCCTGTTCCCCAAACATACCCTTGAGTAGGGAGTTATGCCCTCTAGAAGTAAACTGGTGCCAAAATTTTACCCTTACTATTTTAGTTGTAACTTTCTCATACGAGCTCTATTTTGTGAACAATTTATCTCATTGGAAAGCTCTCCTCGAGCTCTTTTATTTGATCTACAAAGGAAAATTGTACCTTGGTACACTCTATTTTTGCGGGTTTTGATTGGATAAAAACATCATTTAAGCCCTCAAAATTTCCCTGCAAGATAATGACCTTCAAAAACCACAAAAATTTGCATAAAATTGACTGTTTTACTGCGTTAGCAACCCTTAAATATGATTTGTTGATCTCAAAACCAGGTGAAATATGAATCCCCTTTGGCATGCACAACATTTTCCCCAAACTATCGACCCAATCGTCGACCATCGGCCCAATTCCCTGATAACCAATTTGTACACGCTCCAAACCAACCGACCCGATTGTCGGTCATTGGAAGTTTCCATTGGTGAATGGAGCTCCTCACTAGTCTGGTCGATGGCCAACCATTGACCCATTGACCATTTGTCATCCTTACCTACTAACAAAAATAGTTCCTCATTTCGGTCGGCTCGACTGTCGGCCATCGACCATCTTTGTTAGCTGACATGGAAATTGTTGATGTGGCATGATATGTGAACATTAACTTGGCATGACATGTCATTATGAGGTGTCCACTTGGTTGAGTTGGCACGAAACATGGATTTTGATGTGGCATGACATGGCATTGCCCTCTTTCCTTCATTGACCATTGAACTTTTCTCTTGGACGACCCAAACGCCTCGCAAAATCGGTTGATTCCCGACCATCGATCGATTAGCCATCAATGACTTCGCTTGCTTGATTTAGAACACTTTGTCGAATCGGTTGATGCTCGACCATCAACCATCAATGATTTTCATTGGTGATTGAAAATACTTCACTGGATTCGGCCGACACCTAATTTTCGACGATCGACGGTCAAGGATGTCTTTTGGTCGAACTAAACTCTTCACCATTTCGGCTGACCTGACCATCAGTCGTCGACAATTTCTCTTAGTGAACTTTAACACTTAGAAATTTTTTGACATTTATTTGATTTATATGGACCGTCGATCTCCCAATCGAAATAGTATGAATCATTGATTCATCGTACTTCACCCAACTCTACCGATGAACCTCAACCGTCGATCTTATCCATTTTGAAACCCTCGAAATGAATCCTCGTTGTTAATCGGACCCAACCTCCCAACGACTGAAAATGAATCTCAGTCATTGATTCGCTAACTTCACTTATCTATCGAAAAGGAACGTTGGTCGTTGACTTGATCAACCTTTCAAATGACTGAACCTTATAAAAAATTTAAATTTATCAAGATGAATACGGGTCGTTGATCATGAGATCAGATGTGATATCTGTCGTCGATTCACCAAAATTTATGCAACTCTACATGGCCATTAAAACTCGTATTTTCAACTTATGAGGTTGAATTCATCTTTGTACTTACATATTCATGCTTCAGATCATCTTTTCGACTACCCTGAGGCACTCCAGCTCGAAATTTACCCATGAATTTGGGGATTTCACTTTGGCCTCTCCATTTTCCCCCAAATTTACATAGACTAAAGTATGCAATAGCAAATTACTCAATTCACACCCATTCTTGGCCCATTCAAGCTCGATTCTTGAACTAAAGGGCTATGATACCTTAATGTAACATCCCCCAAACTGACCAAGGGACATTACAGTGTGGAATACTCATAAAAACTAAATGTTTTCTAACTAAATAATTTCTTGTAGCTTCTAGCTACGAATTAAAAACCAGATTTAACTTTTGTTTATTACAATTAATTATAGGCATCTACAATGCTCCAAATTAGACATGAAATGAAACTAAGCAACCCAACACAACAACATATAAATCATTCTCAAATACACAGAGTTCATGCACAACAATTTAACTCATAAATAAAATACATAAAACAAATTAAACACTTATCTTTCCTGTAGCTTCTAGCTACGAATTAAAAACCAGATTTAACTGTTGTCTATTACAATTAATTGCATGCATTTAAAACACTCCAAATTAGACATCAAATGCAACTAAAAAACCCAACACAACAACATATAAATCATTCTCAAATACACAGAGTTCATGCACAACAGTTTAACTCATAAATAAAAGACAAAAACAGATTAAACACTTATCTTTTAAATCTATTATATAACCAACTACTTGGGACAGATGTTCCACCCAACCATAGACTAACTATTCCAAATATCAACAACCAATCACCCTTGTGCTGAGGCTAGTAATACACAAAAGAGGGTGGTCTCCCACTATCCACTCACAGCTCATAAAACTCACAACCCACTAGTATCTTCCTACAACTATCCCAATTTTCCATCATCTCTCTTCCCCTTGACTTGTTGGTTGTGGATCCTGATTATCTTCTTGTTTCATAGGTATTTGTTTGCAACCGTGTTTATACCCCATGAAGACTGTACACCCTGAAATATTGTACACCCCTTCACGTAGCCGGGGGGGGGGGATTTCCCCCCCTGTGGGGTCCGGGGGAAAGTGGGCCCAGATGAGGGTTCAGGGGAAAAGTCCCCGAAGAAAAAATTGCCTTGTAAATGTATATTTTTATTTCATAGTAAATCTAGACCATTCATTATAAGGTCGCAGATCTGATGGTAGAAGTTATGTTAGGGGTTTTTCCCTAGAAGGAAACCCTATTTTATGAGGGAATTGTATTGTGACTATGTGTCATTGTGAATATTGTATTCTGAGATAGGAGACTATGAGAGAAAGAATAGGAAGTTACAGCGGGTGTGTTGTAGGTTGTATCCCTTCATTTGTTGCATAATAATAAAGGAAGGACCTGGAAATTTATCTGGTGGACGTAACCCACACACTGGGTGAACCACATATATGTGTGTCTATTGTATTGTGTATATTTTATGTTTTATCTCCGCATTTGTCTTATTTTATTGCTCCGTGACCCTTTTTTTTAGCAACTAATATCAGATAAAAAGGTAACTCGCATGAAAAGAGGGTTCCTAGTTTGAGTGGGAGAAATGGCGGAAGATGGAAAGTTTAGGGTCGAGAAATTTAAAATCCAAAACTACCAATGATGGAAGATGCAGATGGAAGATTATTTATATCATAAGGATCTATTCCTACCATTGGGTGGAATATAAAAGAAGTTGACATCCATGAAGGATGAAGAATAGGAGGTTCTTGACAGAAAGGCACTAGGAACGATTCGACTGAGCCTGGAAGAATTGTTGGCTTTCAATATTTTGAAAGAAAAGACAACGAAGGAGTTGATGGATGCATTGGATAAAGTGTATGAAAACCCCTTGGCACCTAATAAGGTATTTCTAATGAATATATTATTTAATATGAAGATTTTAGAAGGTGGGTCTATTGCAGATCATTTAAATGAATTTAATATGGTTACTAATCACCTAAGTTTGTAAAAGTGGACTTTGATGATGAGGTTAGGGCTATTATAACCTTGTGTTCATTGCCAGAAACATGGAATGACTTGGTCATGGCTATAAGTAATTATGTCTCTGGTTCAAACACTTTAAAGTTGAATGATGTTGTTGGTGTTATCCTTAGCAAGGAAATGCGACGAAAGAGCACAGATGAGACATCATGTAATGCGTTAAACATGGAGAACATGGGAAGACAAAATGATAGAGGAAAGGGCTCATGGAACCACGGGAATTATAGGAAGGGAAGATCCAAATCCAGACTAGGAAAGATAGAGTGTTGGAATTATGGGAAGAAAGGATATCTGAAGAAAGACTACAGAGCTCCAAAGAAACAAAGAGATTGACAATAGAAGAAAAACCAAGAAGCAAATGCAATAGGTGATGTGTTACAAGATGCTTTGATTCTTTCTGTAGATAATATTTCTGAATCTTGGGTAGTAGATTCAGGGGATTCATTTCATGCCACACCCCATAGGAAACATTTTCTAGATTATATTCAAAGTGATTTTGGACAAATTCAATTGGGTGATGATGCACCATGCAAAATTGTTGGAATGGAAAAGGTAAAAATAAACCAAAGAAATGGAAACCAATGGTTGTTGAAAGAGGTAAGACATGTTTAAAATCCAAGGAAAAATCTAATTTCAACAAGGCAGTTGGAAAGTGAAGGTTGTATATCTATATTTACAGATAAGGCGTGGAAGGTCACCAAAGGATCACTGGTGATAAAAAAAGGAGAAAAGGTAGGTACATTGTATTTATGTACTGGTAATATTGATTCTTCTATCTCTTTAGATTTTATAGGAGTGGATACATTACTATGGTATCATAGGCTTGGAAACATGTGTGATAAGGGAATGCAGATACTTCAAAAAAGAAATTTATTTCCAGATCTTAAACAAATTGATTTGGATTTCTGTGAGCATTATGTTTATGGAAAATACAAGAGAGTCATATTTCTCAGAGTAAAAAAAAGAAAAGAAGAGTGAAAGGATAGAGCTTGTGTATACAGATGTATGGGGACTAACTCAGGTATCATCTCTTGGTGGCTCTCATTACTATGTTACTTTTATTGATGATGCAACTAGAAAAAAATGGGTTTATTGCATTCGACAAAAATATGATGTTTTTGATACTTTTAAGAAATGGAAAGCTTTGGTTGAGAATGAGACATGAAAAATGTTAAAGTGTCTCATATCATATAGTGAAGGTTAATATTGCAGAAAGGAGTTTGATGATTATTGTTCATACCATGAGATTCGTAGAGAGAATATAGTTCCAGGAACACCACAAGAAAATGGTGTGTCAAAAAGAATGAACAGGAAAATCATAGAGCGTGAAAGGAGTATGATATTGCATGTTGGTTTTCCCTTCTAGTTATGGGCAGATTCTATAGATACCGTTGTTCATAGAGGACCTTCAATATATTTGGATGGTGGAATTCCAGAGGAGGCATGGACAGGTAAAAATGTAAACTATTCTTTTTTGAAGACTTTTGGTTGTGAAACATTTGTCCATATTGATAAAGAAAATAGAACAAAGCTTGAGGAAAAATCTAAGAAGTGTAACTTTACTGGATACAGTGTTAATGATTTTGATTATTGTTTATGGGATTATGAAAATCACAAAAACATTAGGAGTAGATATGTCATATTCAATGAGAAGGTCATGTACAAAGATCAGTTGCATGGAAAGAAATAGGAAAAAGAAAAACTAGAATACATAGTGCTTGATGAGATCATTGAAAACGAAATTCCAAAAGTACCAGAAAATCAAAATGTACAACAACAGGAGAAAAATGTACCTCAAACTCCTACAATTGTTGTTAGAAGTTCTACCAGGTTAAGTAGACCCTTTGAATGATACTCTCCTTCATTGTATTATTTATTGTTGACTGATTCTGATGAACCAAAATGTTATGAAGAGGCAATGTAGGTAGACACTAAAAAGAAGTGGGAGAAAGGCATGAAAGAAGAAATAGATTCCCTGGTAAATAACCAAACTTGGGACTTCATTTAGTTTCCTGCAGGAAAAAGAACATTGCAGAATAAATGGGTTTACAAGTTGAAGGAAGAATATGGAGGAAAAAAGCGGTACAAGTCTAGACTTGTTGTAAAGGGGTTTGCACAAAAGAAAGGTATAAATTTTGATGAAATATTTTCTCTTATTGTTAATATGACTTCAATTAGGAATATTTTAAGTCTTGTAGAAGTAGAATATTTGTATCTTGAATAGTTAGATGTAAAAACAACTTTTCTCCATGGGGATTTGGATGAAGAGATTTATATGCAGCAACCACAGGGGTATGAAGTCAAAGGGAAGGAAAATTTGGTATGCAGGTTGAATAAGAGCTTGTATGTCCTAAAAAAAGCTCCAAGATAGTGGTTTTTGAAGTTTGAGAAGTTTATGACAGAACAAGGTTATAGTAGATGTCGGTCTGATCAATGTGTTTATTTTAAAAAGCTAGAAAATGGAAGTTATATTATCTTGTTATTGTATGTAGATGGCGTGCTTGTTGTAGGGTCTAATATGCAGGGTATAAATGTGCTCAATAAGAAATTATATAATTCATTTGCGATGAAGGATTTGGGTGCTGCAAAGAAAATCCTTGGTATGAGAGTAACAAGAGACAGGAAAAATCACAAATTGACATTATCTTAGGGTGAGTACATAGAGAAGGTGTTGGAGAGGTTTAGAATGTAGAATGAAAATCCAGTTTGTGCACCTTTGGCTAGCCATTTCAAATTAACCAAAGAAATGTGTCCCAAGATATAGGAGGAGATGAAATACATGTCCAGGGTCCCTTATTCATCAACAATTGATAGCTTGATGTATGCAATGGTTTTCACAAGACCAGATATTGCACATGTAATGGGAGTTATGAGAAGGTATATGAAAAATCTAGGTAAAGAACAATGGGAGGCAGTAAAGTGGATTCTCATGTATTTGAGAGGTACTGCTACTCATGCATTATGTTTTGGATGTTCAGACACTATTCTACATGGATATGTTGATTCAGATATGGCGGGTGATAAAGATAATAGGAGGAGCACCATAGGGTATTTTTTTACTGTAGGTGGAACATCCGTAAGTTGGATTTTGAAATTCAAAATATTGTTTCACTTTCAAGAACAAAAGAAGAGTATGTTGCTGCTACAGAGGCTAGTAAAGAAATGATTTGGTTACAAAGGTTTATGGAGGAATTGGGAAAGAAGAAGGAGAATAGTAGGTTGTGTTGTGACAATGAGAGTGCCATTCATCTTGCAAATAACTCAACCTTCCATTCGAAGACTAAGAATATAAAACTCAGGTACCATATCATACGATCTGTCTTGGAAGATGGACATTTGAAGTTGGAAAAGATACACACTAGCCAGAATCCTGTAGACATGTTAACAAAGGAAGTAACCAGGGAGAAACTGAGATCTTTCTCAGTTTCAGTTGGTATTCAAGCATGAAGGTGAAGATGAGAAATTTTCTAGGTCCAAGGTGGAGTATAGTCCAACAGGTACAAAAACAGTGTAGTTGTTTTGATCAGTCTCCAAGTGGGAGATTGTTGGTTGTGGAGCCTGATTATCTTCATGTTTCATAGGTCTTTGTTTTCAATCATGTTTAAACCCCATGAAGACTTTACACCCCAGAATATTGTACACCCCTCCACGTGGAGGGGTTGCAAGGGGGGCTTGTCCCCCCTGCTTGGTCTGGGGGGCTCATCCCCCTGATTGGGGGGTCTAGGGGAAAGCAGGCTCCCGAAGGAAAAATTGCCTTGTAAATGTATATTGTAATTTCATAGTAAATCTGGGCCATTCATTATAAGGCTGCAACTCTGACAGTAGAAGTTATGTTAGGGTTTTTTCCCTAGAAGGAAACCCTATTTTATGAAGGAATTGTATTACGGTTATGTATCATTGCGAATATTATGTTCTGAGAGAGGAAACTGTTAGAGAAATAAGAGGAAGTTACAATGGGTGTGATGTAGGTTGTATCCCTTCATTTTTTGGATAATAATAAAGGAAGGACCTGGAAATTTCTCTAGTGGATGTAGCCCACACTGGGTGAACCATGTATATCTATGTCTCTATTTTATTGTGTATCTTCTTATTTTATTTCTGCATTTGTCCTATTTTATTGCTTCACGATCCTATTTTTTTAACATGACCTGCCCAACCCAAGGAATGCACCCCTTCACTGATCTCAGTTCCTCGGGTGGCACATTCGTTTATTAGTGTCTCTTTGGCATAGGTAGCTAGGAATCTCTCATCTTGGAAATCAAGGAAATTCACTGCTAGGAAAAGCTACTGGCAATATCAACAACCCTTCTTGTTTTAGTGCAACTCACTTGGTAGTTCACTCTCTAGGACTGGCAACTTGACTCTTCAATATTCAACTTCAAAACGCTCGAAATATGCTCTAACATGCTCTAGAATTCCCCCTCCATGACTACACCAACTCTAAGCTCTCTTTCTTTCTCTTCATGCACAAAAAATGACTGTGAAAAATTGTTGTAGCTAGCCATATGAATTCCCTCTCCTCTGGCTTGCTTGATTGACTCACACACTTCCCCAAGCTCATTGTACTCAGCCCCCATGTGACCAATAACTTTGGAGTGTGACCACTCACATCGACCCTCTTACATGTATTCAATTATTGGCTTTGGGAACACTGAATTAGAAATTGAAACGTTCATATACCAATAGAAAATTTAGGAAAATGGGTTGAATTAATATACATGGGTAATTCCCCCTTGGGACCCCCTTGGCTATTATCCTAGTCTCTCCACTCTCTTGTGTATTAATTCAACCGCCATCTCTATCCATGTCCCCTTAGCAACTGACATTATATTTTATTAATAACATTCATAAATACAAATCACATATTACATCGCTTGGCTATAGCCACATATTATATCTACATTAAGGATTAATTAAATTGGGGATTATAGTGGGGATGTTACATACCTACCATAGAGGATTTAGCACCAAATGAATAGACAAAGTTGGAAAAATATATAATTTTGTAGAAGTCTAGAATTACCACATAGAGGCAGCATGAACTTTGACAAATTGGGTTGAAAGGACAACTTCCAGGAAAGGAAAGATGGTACTTGAAGGAGAAGGTAGAGGAAAAATTTCCTCACCTCATTTAGTAAAATATTTTAGAAAATAAAATCCTCCTTAAATGGGGAATTTGATCATGAATGGATTGTTCTATAATTTTTCATCCATCTTGGTACCTTTAGAGTGAAAAAAATCGAGTAATTAGCTTGAAGGGTCCATTTTAGTGGAAAGTCCTGGGTTGGATATTTGGGGTTTGGAACCTTTCATCGCTATCTTGAGGCATCAAATGACTCTTTTTAGGGTCAAAGCTTTGCGAGCATAGATCTCAACCCCTTGACATCGTTCTACACACTGAGATATTTCCTACAGTGTGAAAATCACCTCAATCGGAATGTGTATGTAGAATTTATGCCTCTCACAAGTTGACCTACCTTGTTGATGACCATGGTACCGAGTGGATGCCATGTCATCCCCCATTACTCACATCTAGGACTAGTCATGTGTGGACTTTCAAGAAGATTCTAGAAGGTCCAAAATTGTAACACTAATTGAGGGTTGAGGCATGCAAAGACCCTAACCCTAGACAACTACCAGACTATGTTAAATATTGGGCCGCTAGGAGGAGAGGTGGTTCTATTCTTTTAGCATTGTGTTTGTTCCTTAATTAAGCAGAGAATCTAGGAGTGGGATTTGCAAGCATAACATAGGAGGAGGAATATTCTGTAGCAACCGTTCAAGCAATAGTTTCAAAGACAACTCCATAGTGAGTGTCACTTTATTTGTATTTGCATTTTCATAATTGAAGAAAAGAGAGCGGAGCATAAGCCTCACCTTCTATCTAGTTTTTCTCTCATATTGGGTTTCCCAAGATACATCTTGTGTTCATTTATGTGGATCTTGTGTTCATTTGCTTGTTCTTTCATTTTCTTATTTTAGTTATTTTCATAAATTTGAGCACTAAGCTAGTAATAACAAATTTGAGATCTAAGGTAATAAACTACATGAAAGAAGATTTCATAATATTACAAGATTTGTTCAAGGATGATTTTAGGGGCTAAATTTCTCTCATGGGATAATTTTCCATGGTTTTTCCCCAAAAAATATTCACTATTCTAAAAATGTTTCACCTAAATTCTATAGGATAAAATTATTTTACTTTCAAAATCACCAAAATTTTATACAAACTATACAAAATCCATAGAAATTTAAGTATTTTTACAAAAATATTGCCAAACATTTTATATTTCATATGAAGGATTAGTAAGATTCACCAAGGTTTATATATTTTAAAATAAATTTCCATCCTTAAAATCATCCCTGGATTTGTTGTGACGAACTGTTCCATTGGAATATCCACCACAGTTTACAGATCATATGGTCTTGAAAACAAAGATAGAAATGTTGAGCTCTAGGACTTAGATAAAAATAAAAACAAAAAATTCCAACCCTTTAGTTATCTCAATTATTTTATATGGTTGTGAAGTATGGGCTTGCAACATCTCCTAGAAACTTCGAATAAGACATAAATTTACCTAGTTTTAAAACTTAATCACTCTTTAGGACCACCTAGCTTATAAAAACCATAATGACCTTCGTGTTTTTATTTCCTCTATCTTCAAACATAGAAGTGATATTTTGAAAAATATTTTAGTTTAATTGTTTTTATTTGTCTATAGATGTTGATGGTTTTAGGGGACAATATATACCATCATAATCAATAATAAAAGTTACTTTAATCAAATAATAATACAATAATATACAAGTTATGATGATGATATTTATTTACCATTGTGTAAGACTAATAATATCTATTGCACAAATAAAACAAACCATAATAAATATTCTTTATAATGTTATTTCTATATTTGAATAGGGTGGAAATGAAGGTATTATGGTCATTATGATTTTAGTAAGTAAGAAGCTCTTTAAGAGTAATTAAGTTATTAAACTTGAAAAATTATATCGTATATTATTAAGAGTAAAGAATGTTAAAAGAAAATGATGTTCATCGTTGACCTCCTTTGTACCTTAAAATTAAAAACTAAAAAATAATAACTAAATTATGATTTTTATTTTTTTATTTTTTCTTAGAAATAAAGATGATAACTAAATTACTAAAAATGAATTCTAATTCAACATTTTTTCATTTGTTTTCAAGCTTATAAAACAAACTTTCTCATAACCAATACTACTATTCTAGAAACTATGTTTTGATGATTGAAATCTATGCCTAAATATTTATAAGCTTAAACCTTTTTCATAAATATTATTACCATAAAAAATAAAATAAAAAATTCTTTAATTAAATTTAATTATAATATAAAAATATAAATTTTTTTATTAAATTTAATTACCATAATCTTGATTTTATTAATAATTTATTTTTAAAACTCACAAATTATTATGTTTAAATAATATCATTAACGCATCATATAAAATGTGAGCGCAAATAGTTCAACCATATTAATATGAATCTATACCTCACAGCATTCACATCCATCAATTTTATCGATATAAATGAAAAAATAAACCTTAATTAACAAAAAAATGGAGGAAATTAAATATCACATTTCTCATCGACGTTTCCAGGTGTCTTAGTGATGTACCAAAAAGGATAGCTATTTTATCACCACAAATCATGGAAGAATATATCAGCGGATTAATCGGTCACAAATAACTTTATCATTTGGTGGTTAATAAACATTATGAGAACTTAGTATCAAAAGCTTACTTTAAAATTACTCGGTGGTTTTCTTTCTTTAAAGCTTGATACTTTGTTGTTACTAAAATTTAGCATTTAAAACACGGTGACACGCTTTCTTAATTTCTTTATAGGTTTGTCATTACGAAAATTTAGTATTAAAAATATGGTGGCTTGTTTTCTTTATTGTTAATTACGAAAGTTTAGGAATAAAAATTATGTTTATAGATTATTATTAAAAAAAAATTAGCATTCACATTTAATTGAAAAATCGAAATTAAGTTAAAATG
>JASDQU010257027.1:0-15901 GCA_032191745.1 Picea mariana
CCATTAACCCCCCATCCAATAAGAAAGTTTACATAGTGGTCTGTATAGACTATATGACCAAATGGGTGGAATCTAAAGCACTCCACAGAGACTGAAGAAGAAGTTATAGATTTCTTATTTGAAGACATCTTCATCAGATTTGAAGTTCCAAGAGAATTAGTTACAGATGGAGGATCTCCTTTCACTTCTCATGGTTTTAAAGCCACCCTTCAAAAATATCATATTCAGCATAGAATGAATACAGCATACCACCCCCAAGCCAATGGACAGGTGGAAAGTACAAATAAAGTAATGGAAGCCATTCTCACAAAAACAGTGAAGGAAAACAGAAAGGATTGGTCTTACAGGCTCCTTGAAGCACTATGGGCCTACAGAACTACCTGGAGAAATACTACAGGATTCTCTCCCTATGAATTAGTTTATGGAAAAAGTGTTGTCTTTCCTATGGAATTTGAAATCAAAACCTTAAGGACTGCTTCAGCTGTCAACCTTGATTTAACCGATGCAAAAACAGTTAGGTTGCAACAGCTTAATGAATTGGATGAGAAAAGACTAGATGCCATTCATCAGACAACCATGATCCAACAACAAAGATCAAAATGGCATGACAAAAATATCAAGAATAAGCAGTTCCAAAAAGGTAATTGGGCCCTACTGTATGACTCTCGGTTTAAAGAATTCCAAGGGAAATTACGTACAAGATGGCTTGGACCCTACGAAGTAGACACTGTTTCCCCAATGGAACAGTAAGGCTTCTCACAATCGATGACTCTAAAACACCGTTACTTGTAAATGGTCATTGGCTCCGTCTGTACCAGCACCCTATCTCCAAAGAAGATTTGAAGGCCACATGTGTGGCAGACGCTCAGTACCTCTTTTTAGAGGGGGCTCCCAGCCCCCATTGCAATTAATTCTTTCAATTTAATTTCTTTAGTATTAGATTAAATTTCATTTACTAATAATCCCTGTCAAGAAATACCATGTTACAATCGATTTTTACAGATTCTCGATCAAAGCACAGGCCCACTAAGGAAGGACGATCCTACTCCAAGAAGAGGCAAGCTTTCCCATTGCTGAAACACCACTGTCAACAACTCTTTTCTCTCTCTTCATTGCTGAAACACCATTGTCAACAACCTTTCACCATTTTCCCCATTGCTGAAACACCATTATCAAAAACTTTTTGGCATTTTCCCATTACCAAAACACCACTGTTCAACAATTATTCATTGAAGAAACAACACCGTCCAACAATTGTTTCACCCTTATTCCCATTGCTGAAACACCACTGTCAGCAACCCTTCTCGCCATTTTCTCCCATTGCTGAAACACCATTGTCAGCAACCTTTCTCGCCATTTTCCTCCATTGCTGAAACACCATTGTTCAACAGTTCTTCACATTTATTCATTGATGAAACAACATCATCCAACAATTGTTTCTCCCTTCTTTCTATTGTTGAAACGCCACTTCCTCAACAATATTCTGCAACATCACTCTTCAGCAAACATTTCTGTATTCTTCCTACAACTGAAACACCAACTTTTCGACATTTTTTGTCAATAAGATTTTGTGCTCTCATACTACATTTTGTCCTTCCAAGTCAACAAATCCTTGATACAATTCATCTAACAAATCAAAAGTCTCCACCACGGCCACTGCAAAACTATTACAGACAGGCATTATATTTTGTTTACAACACGAATCAGAAGGTAAAGGCGAGGTATGTAAATTTTATGTAATACAGTTAAGCTATAGTTAATGAGAAGATTCCAAATCATTATGACCACTTGAGTGAAATCATTATTAGCCGCACTTGAAGTGGTGGGGAACATATCAAACTTTTATACCATCATTTCACATGAAATCACCACCGCCATTCCTATTTTACCATCCTTTTGTTCGTCTCACCACCATTCGCATGCCTTCACTCGAAAAACTTACTCTGCACAGAAGTTGTTACTCAACTCTTTGACAGTGTATTTTACTGAGCTGTTAGCTATGGGAGGCTCTGTTATACGGTACAAAACCGCCATGACAACGCTGTTAGAACTGTATCCAGAATCCTATCAAATTTTTCTGCAGGCAGGATGGCTCAGTTATTTTCAGAGACTCCAGGGGTTTGATCAACAACAGGTTCTGCAATTTGCTCAAAATCTCCAGGGAGATCATTCCATTATTCAAGGGGTTCAAATCTTAGTTACAGAAGAGGATATAGTGCAGGTTTCGAGTCTCCCTACCAATGGCATTCACCCATTCAGTTGCAAACATATCATCCTGAATGCCCAGCAGGATTTCCTCTCGCCAGAGAAACAAATTGAATTTAAAGGCTCGGGTGTCCAACTTAGCTTGTTGCCACCCCCGTGGCTGGAAGTTGAAAAATTAGTCAAACACTACCTCACCTGCGAAGGTCGATACCAGGTAGTCTACCAGCATGATTTTCTCCTGTTGTCTCATTTACGACATAATAGATTGGTGAACATCCCTTATTTTCTGCTCGGTTGTCTCAAAAATATGTCGCACTACTGTAAAAAGGATAAAGATCCCGCCCTTTCACTCACCCATCACCGTCTCGTTCAACTTCTTATCCAAAAGGGTTTTTCCCAACAAAACCCTCCACTAAACAACCCACCTATAGATCCCCAAGAAGCTACTGAAATTCCTAAAAATCTTCAGGAACAACAACCACAAAACCCTCCAAATTCTCTAGAAATACCTAACAGTCCGCCTTCAGACCCAATCAACCCAATTAACCCCCCTACCATACCAAGCCCACCCCACATTTTACTAGAATCATCCACTCCTGCCCTTCATATTCTCAGTGATGATTCTGAACCAGACAATTCTCCCTGCCCCATAATTGAGGAAAAGCCCCCACGCAAACGAAAACAAATTCCTTTCTTTCTTCCCTTCTTACAAAGAAAACGAACAAGGGCCTCAACAAGGGCAGCCACTACTACCACTGCCATAGACACCCAACCCATCCGACTAATACCCCGTACACCTCTAACCTCCCAAATGCCAAAATCTGTGCCTATTCCACCCACGGGCACTGAAACACAAGAACCATATGCCCAGGGTGTTGCAACATCATCTGTTTCAAATCAAGTAGCTGAAACACAAGAACCAGCTACCCAATTCGTAGTTGAAACACAAGAACCAGCTACCCAATTCGTAGCTGAAACACAAGAACCAACCACCCATTTAGTAGTTGAAACATAAGAACTGGCTACTCATTCAGTGGCTGAAACACAAGAACCAACCATAGCTGCCACACAAGAACTAGCTACAGCTGACACATAAGAACCAACTGCTGATATTGACACTGAGATACATGAATCAGAGGTCTAGGGTGATGCAACACTACTTTCCTTACATGAACAAGTTGAAACACAAGAAGCAGTTGCCGATCCTATAGCTGCTCCACAAGAACCAACTAGTGCAGTTGTGACTATTACACAAGAACCAGTCACCCCTCAACCAGAACCAACAATGGCCTCTGTCTTAGAAGAAAATGAATTCTTAAAATATCAATGGGAAGCCTATAATCAAGAGCTAGCTACAACAAAGGAAGCCTATGAGAAGGAACTTAATTTGTACACCCTAGCTCGCACAGCGACCATGTCAGAAGGAACTACAACAGAGAATTCGTGTAAAGAATATATGTGCTGTCAATGTGGGGACATCTACTATCAAGAAGGCTACAAAGTAATTCAAATACCAATACCAGGATCTCCTCCTGCTCCTTCAACTTTTGCAGTCAAGCAAGAAAAACTTGCTCTTACACAAGAACCAGCAGGACCCTCCAAAATAAAGACTGAACCTTGGCCTACAACAAATGTCAAATCTGAAACCCCTGCATATGTTAATAAAGTTGTAAAAACATCGCCTATTGATGAATATACCCCTCCTAGCCAGATCAATATCCAGACCTTTGTGGAACAAGTCACTTAGACCCTACCTTAGCCTATTACTTGCAATGCTAAAACACAAACTCATCCATGGGATGAGCAGGCAATAATAGAAAAATGGAAAAAAGAGTTTGTTGTTACACAGGCCAAAAGCCTGCAGGAACACAGACAAATCTAGATAAATCATACCTACTCAAATTGGGAAGTTTTGGAGCAAACACACCAGGAAGCTCGTACCCTTAAGAAACAGAACAAAGAGCTAAAAGGAAAAAAAATTCGGATACTTGACTTGGCACAAAAGCTATTGGCTGCAAGGAAACCATCCTGCAATTACTCCTTATTCCTCATGGAACGACTTACCTAGTTTTAGATCAAATCAATCACAGAAGGCAGACCCCATGCAGTGCTACATCCAGCATATTTTGTCAAAACCTTTGCAGAAGCCTCTGCTATGGATCAACACCTCCTTTGTGAGGCATATTTTCATAATGAGGCCATCCCTGAAAACCGACAGCTTAACCTTAACCCTCTTATCGGTGACATCCAGATCAGAGAACTCACCTCCTTCCTCAACAATCAGATTATATGGCAGGATGACTTCCTAGCTTCCAAGCACAATGAGGATAATCGACTTCTCTGAATAAGGCCAAAACCACAGAATGTTGTCACCTTTGTTACAGAGTATTATCAGTTCTTAAAGAAACCAGGGATGACCGAACACATTCAGCAACTACAAACAACAGTGCTTCAGGATTGTCAACACTTCATCAGATCCACAAAGATTGCTGCCCTACAGGAAAACAACTTGTTTTGGCAGCAATCTACTGAGAAAAGACAAGAACACAATCCTTTTAGCCCTACTAATCTCGAGATAGCAATCTCCAGGGTACCTTACTACATCAAGTGTGTTCAACAATGTGATGAAAGCTAGATAGGGTACCGGTTTTATTTTCCTATCCTCTGGTTGCCAGCAGAGAGATATCAAATTCATTATAAGTTTCCTAAGAAGACAGAGACAACAGCTTGGCAAAGATTACAACGTGTTCAAGGATTCAGAGCTCCAATCGATAGCACCTCCCACAGCTACTTCTTGAGTAACTTGCACGCTTAGATTCGGTATTCAGATTCAGATTCAAAGTGAAGTTGCCTGAGGAAATGCAACATTTTAAGTTGGGGGGGATGTTAGGACCACACAACGTACCTTTTTGCCTACACTTTTTTCCACCATTACACTCTTGTTTCACTCACATTTAAACTCATATTATCACTTTACCCTATCTTTACAAAGGTATACAATGTCTCTTCTCTTTACTATATGTTTAATCTATTTTTCATATAATTTTACATTACTCTTGTACTTAACCATTGATCATAAATGTATAAGTGCTGAAACAGTTCGAACTATAGATTAGCATTGAGGCCTGTTGCTGAAATAGTTAAAGCACGCAAACCCTGTGGCTGAAACAACAACTCATACAGAAGAAGCTGTTACACAGTCCGTGGTCAACAATGCTAAAAATTACAAGAAGTTGTTACACAGTCCGCGATCAGCGATGTTGAAACACAGAAGAAGCTGTTACATAGTCCACGATCAACGATGCTGAAACACAGAAGCAGTTACACAGTCCATAGTCAACGATGTTGAAACAACAATTCACACAGATTGACTACAACAACCGCACCTCGAGCTAGCATCAACCATCGTTGCTGCCTGAGAGGTGCTGAAATAGTCAAAACGCAAATCTCGTGGCTGAAACAGCCCACGATTTTCGATGCTGAAACAACATACAATAGCAGTAACAAGAGACAAATAAAGAAGCTGTTACTCCATCCGCAACAACAACACCTCACTCAACACTTGTAATAGCATTCTATTGTAGGATACTAGGATATCCTATTCCAGTTTAGAAAGTCGATCTGACTAAGAATAGGACTCAGATGTACACCTGTAATTAGTTGATTGTATCGAAGGGATCCTCCTCTTTAAATAAGAGGAAATCACCATTCGAGAGGACCTTCTATTTTTACAAGAAAAGGATTTACAGAGAGGGACGTGTTTTACTTCAGATTGTAATGTAACACAATTGACAGATGAATAAAAGATTGTTCTGATCATTTCTCTTTAGTTCCTTTCGTTCCAGGGAATATTGTGAGAAGGGAGGTCCCACCTTCTTCACAAGATTCACCCGTTAGCTTTGTAGTGTGTTAGTGTGATTACTGTTTATGCCTTGATTAAATTCTGTTTTGCTGAAACACTACTTTATTGAATTCTGTTTGCTGAAACACTACTTTACTGAACTCTGTCTTGGTGAAACTCTGCTTTACTGAATGTTACATTGTTTTCATGTGATTCATGCTTGGGTAACTGTTAATCATTTTAGTTAGCAATCATGTTTGATGAATTTATGAAAGTGTGCTAATCAGAAACAAGGGTTGAAGTTTCCTACTTAGGAAATAGGGTCATGTTCTCTGTTAGAGATAGTTAGCCTTCAGTGCATTAATGAGTTCATGAAAGTGTGCTAATCAGAAATAGGTGCTGAAGTTTCCTGCCTAGGAAATAAGGTCATGTTCTCTGTTAGAGATAGTTAAGCCTTCAGTGCATTAATGAGTTCATGAAAGTGTGCTAATCAGAAACAGGTGTTGAAGTTTCCTGCTTAGGAAATAGGGTCCTATTCTCTGTTAAGAGATAGACAACCTTCAGTGTGTATGTCAATTATTTCAGTTAAGCAATGAGTTCATGAGGTATGATGATCGGAAACAGGTGTTGAAGATTCCTTCTTTGGGAATAGGGTCCTGTTCTCTGGTTACATAATAGTTGGTCTTTCCTATTGCAGTATCTTGTTGTTATTTTAATGTAATCCAGGATTCTTCAATTAATCATTTCTTTAAACTTTGAGCTCTGCAATAGGTAGGTTGCTTTCCTGTAATTCAAGTTAGAACTTCAGTTTGTTCAAGGCAAGTGTGATTAATATATTTGTACTACAACTTTAGGTTGCTTTTGAAATTGAGCATATATAGTGCGTGGTTGCCTTTGAAATAAACAGACTTCCCTGGGTTGACAATTTATGTATCACTTGATTGTTTAGATTAAATAAGAAATTATAGTGACCAACATAACTGAACCCTTTTGCTTGATATTTATCAAGTGGATAAAGAAGGTATTGCTCCTTGTATCCTCATAGTGTGTTATCATTTATTCCGTGAAAATTGTCCAAGTGACGAGTGATTTGCGAGAACAAAGCCATAAATACCATACAAATTGATTGGGTTCTAAATATAAAGAAGCAATTCGTACCTTTTGTGTATGTGGCACATTATGTAGATCAAAGAATTTCTCCATCTAAAGTATCCATGTGATTAGGTCCTTGCCATCAAACTTCCTCATATCGATCTTAGGAACGTGTTTGGTATTCAACCCAAAGTTAGAGTTTCTCCATTGTTGATTCATATTCCTTGTGTCCTCATCATGAATTTCATGGGACACATTTTCACTTTCAGGTGTCCTCTCTATTAGGAAATGTTTCATTCCTTCCATGATATCCCTTTTTAAACAATCCATCTTAGTATCCATTATTTCCTCCAATTTAGCTTCAGTGGAATCCATCATCCCTTGTAGTTCATATATTTTCACTATCTTCTTTTGTAATTCATTTATGTCCCTACGCATTTATTCACCTTCATCAAGAGTCCAAGTAGAAATTTATGGAGGCTTATTTGTGGTAGAAGTTCCCTTTTTGGGTGGCATGTTGGCCAAGTATCACTTTTGAACCTTGATTTTGAGGTGTTTCTTCTAGACAATCTTTCTTCTGTTGTATCTTTAAAGTTTCGACCCTTCTAGGTATGAAAATTTATTTTTTATAGTTCTCTGATATTTCTTCTCTGCAATGCCACAGGTCTGATCAAAATTGGATGTGTCAAGTGGAATTTACGGTAACTTCCCCACAACTTGTTGATTTTTGGCCTTTCTAGGATATCTAACTTGTATAGTGTGTCCTGCACAAAATAATTTATATAAAATTATGAAACTCGTACCAGAAATAATTACAGACTGTCCAATATCCAAGGCAAGCAGTATCACTCAATTTGGATACTCTAGGAAGACGTTATGATTGTTTTACCTAGAACACCTTATTGAGACTAGTCATATACCCTATCTTCCAATGAGTGCATATACAAATGTAAGCTGACCCAGAAGCTCAACGTTTTACCATTGATACCTTACTAATTTTGGTGAATATTCTCTAGATTTCATGGTCTGAAACATTACAGAATATGTTTTATAGAGAAAATTCCACAATGAATCAGTTCAAGATGATTCTAGAACCCTATCTTGCAGAGGATGTATCTCCGAAAGTATAAGTCCTAAGGAGCTGAAATTGTAACCTAAAGTACCTTGATCCATCTAATAAATATTCTCCAAGCCATTCCTTTTCTAAAACATTGTAGAAAACAATCTATAGCTAAAATTCCAAGGTGTCTCAGATGTAGCAGCGAAACCCTAAGACCTTGAGATTTGATACCATATGTTAAGAACCAAATATCAATATAGCATAGAAAAACCTTAGAATAAGTACTCAACACCTTGAAAAAGAGAGAAATTCAGATAATAAGCCTCTTCGAGGGGGAAACCTCCTTATGCCCACATAAATGTACAATTACCAGATGATTCCAAATGACAATGTCTCCTTGGTATATATAGGAGACTAGGAGGTATAATTACAACTAATGGACTAAAGCTGACATAAATAAAATAACATTACTAATGTAATATGCCCTAATTAAGGGGTAATGAGCCATTATTTAGGGCTTAACAAAAATTGATCTAGATTTATGAGCGGAAAAGAATAAATAACAGACTAAATACAACAGCCCGGGGATATAGAGAACAAAAACATATATCTAGTGAACAATAACTTATATTCAATAAATACAATAGGCTGAAATTGTAAAACTTCAAAACTGAAAACAACCTGCTCAAATGGTGGTAGTTATCTCTAAGAAGAGACACGGTTGCTACATGCATCTGTCTAACAAGAATGATTACAATGAGGCTCCAGAGGCATTTTTAACATTTCTCATGAATTCCAAAACCCTAAGAATCCAAAAACCTAACCCTAGGAGATGAAATTCCAAAAGTTATGTGGGCCCCGATGGGTAAGTTGGTACCTCAACTTCGTGGGGTTGTAACTTTTGCATACGACCTTCATTTTAGGCGCGTGATAGCCTGTTGGAAAGGTATTTTTGAGGAATATAGAAATATGTATAGAAATATGTACTGACATGTAAACTTCCAAAATAATCTAGTTGGATTAGGTGGGCGACCACCAATCTCCACTTGGAAGCTATGTAGGGCTTGAGACAACCCCACAAGTGTAGAACCCATAATTAAAAATAATTACAGAAGAATGTGCTCAACTGAAAAGTTTCAAGAGGAGCCAGCTGGAATAGGCGGGTGGCCAACAATATCCACATGGATTATTCCTCCCCCCTTAGGAAGAAATGGTATCAATTACGATGAGTTCCCACATGAGGTGAGAAAATTTCTATTAAAATTGGCTCTGAGTGAGCCACTTTCCTTGGTGCAAGAGTTTCCCTACCTTGAAAACCCAATAAAGATGGATCTTTTGTTGGTGAGTTCCCTTGACCCATGTTTCTACTATATTATCAGTGGATGCATGTTCCATGGAGTCAAGGTGGAGCTTTATCAGTTCCAACTATTCTTTGATCTCCAAGGTGTCTAATAATGGTGGAAAATATGGCTGGAGGAGGTCCACATTGAACACTGGGTGAAAACCAAGGAAGGGGGGATTGTTGAGCTCAAAAGAATTGTCACTCATAGTCTTGGTGGTAGTTTAAGGCCCATATCGAAGTGGATGGAGCTTCTGATGGGGCCCTATAAGGCGTTCTTTCTACAAATGTAACTAGACCTTGTATGACATCTGAAACATGTGTGGTACTCGATGTTGATCATGGTGTTGCTTATACTTAACATTGGCTCTCAAAAAAATCTCATAGACCTATTGGCGGATGTGTTGAATCTACTCAATGAATCTCGTGGCTTTTTAGATCTCATATTGAACATGGGAAGAATCTATCTGTGTGGTTGCAAAAGGTAGTGCAACATCAATGGGACCCAAGGGTTGGAATCCTAGCCCCACCTGAAAGGGGTGTGGATGGTGCAGCTATGGATAGACTTATTGTGGTTTTGTTGAACATAGGGAAGAATCTCATCCCATGTGTGTGGATTCTTAGAGTTATACATGCATAGGATGTGAACAATCATTTGATTAATGACCTCTGCTTGGCCATCAGTTTGAGGGTGGAAGGCAGTGAATTTAGTGAGCTTGGTGTCCAAGAGTGACCATAGATTCAACCAAAATGTGTTGAGGAATCTTCTATCCCGATCAGGATGGTCTGTGGTATCCAAAAATGTATCCACACTCATTCGAATAAGAACTTGGCAGTACATTTTGTTGTGATGCTCTTCTTGTAGGTTGTGATTATGGCCATCTTTGAAAACTGATCAACCACCACAAATACATAATCATTGCCTTTCTTGGTGGAAGGAAGGCCAGACATGTAATCCATTGAGATGGATTCCCAAGGCCTCTCAGGAGTAGGAAGAGGGGTGTATAATCCTTTCTTTTTAATGGTTGGCTTGGCAATGACACAGGCAGTGCAAGATCTGATATACTTGTTGACGTCGTGTCGAATTTTTGGCCAATAAAAATGTTTCTATAGAATGGCCACGGTTTTCTCCATGCCAAAATGTCTTTCCATCTAACTGTAGTGAGCCTCCCAAATCATATTTTCATGCTCTCTTGCAGGAACATAGAGATGGCCCAAATGGCATAACAGTCCATCCTGAATGTGAAAATTGGTGACATTCATGCCTATATCCAAGAGTTGATAGGTGGTGGCTAAGTCTAGATATTCCTAATAAATTTGGGGCCACTCAGATGCCTCATTCCCACAGGAATGGAGCACACTGTTGAGTGAAACCATGACAGGTCCATTGAGGTAGTCAGTGACATGATTTGTTCTCCTTTCTTATACTTGATCTTGATATGGAATTGTTGTAGGTAGGTGGATCACTTTTGATGGTCATTGATCTACAACTTCCCCTTTGTTAGTATGAACTACAGAGGCTTGTGATCAGTGTGGATGATTGTCTCCTTTCTCATAATGTAATTTTTCCATTGACAGTGGGCTTGTACAACAAAATACATTTCCTTTTCATAGGCAGGGTATTTTCAGACAATGTCTAAGATTGTCTCACTATGGTATGCTACCATATGACCATGATGAGTGAGAACTACACCTACAACATATTATGATGCATTAGTATCAATATTGAATGGTTGTTGCAGATCCGGTAAGAAGAGTACTGAAGTTGATCATAAGTGATTATTTAGATCATTAAATTCTTGTTGTTGTACCTTCCCCCACGTGAACGTTTCCTTTCCACCGCTCTTGGTCATTTGGTTGAGGGCCCATGCGATATAGGAGAATCCCAACATGAACCATCGGTAGAAGTTGGAAAGTCCCAATAATCTCCAAAGATCGGTTAGTGTGGTCGGGGCTGGCCAGTCATGAATGACTTGGATCTTAGTTGGATCCACATGTAACCCATGTTCATCAACAATTTATCCCAAGTATTGGACCCTATTGATGCCAAAGGATCATTTTTCCAAGTTGGCATATAGCTTGTGTTGTCATAGAGTGCTCAAGACCTATTGAGTATGTTGCATGTGCTCCTCCCAAGTTCTATTGAATATGAGGATGTCATCTAGATATACCACCGCAAAAGAGTTGGTGAAGGGTTTCAATACATCATCCATCAACCTCACGAAAGTAGTTGGTGCATTTGTTAGGTCAAACAGAATGAGCAACCATTCGAAGAGACCTTCTTTATATTTGAAATATGTCTTCCATACATCAGTTGGTTCGATACGAACCTGGTGGAAGCCATACTTTAGGTCAATCTTGTTGAAGAAGTTGGCCCCCTTGAGTTGGTTAAGAAGGTGTTCAATTAGGGGGATTCGATATCGGTTCCTCACTGTGATTTTGTTTAATTCCCTATAATCAATCCAGATCTACCAAGTCCCATATTTCTTCTACACCAATACAATCGAGCTTCCGCAAGGGGAGGAGTCGGGTCTGATGTGCCCCTTTTGAAGCAACTATTGGATCTGATGCTTGATTTTGTCATTTTCCATCAATGAGCGATGATAAACTCATCTATTAGGCAGAGGTGCATTAGAGGTTATATCAATTGTATGCTTGACTTGGAAGTGTGTTGGTACCCCGGTGGGTGAGGAGAAGATGTATTTGTATTCTTCCACGACTATGTCCACTTTCTTCTACTATAAAGAGAGGCTCTTTGTAGAGGTCACGGATGTGGCGACAACCTTCTTCTTACTATGAGTACGAATAACAAAAAATATGAAGTTCCTAGTCTGTGAAATGACCTTATTGTATTTCTTAGAAGAGATTAAAGAAATAGCGGTAGGCGACACTACCTCTAGTATCATGTACAATTGTCTACCCAAAATAATAATAACACTATGGGGTCTCGAATCATACACAACATGTCACTTCCACAAATATGGTTGTCCTAAAATAAAATCACAAACTTCAAGGGGAGAAATATCACACAATACCTCATGTTTGAAGGGCTTGATGTTGTAGGGAATATGAGATTGTTGGCTGACACAGAGACCTATTCCTTGGTGAAGCCAACCAATGGTGTAGGGTTGTGGGTGTGGTTTCATCGACATGTCCAACTGCTTGAAGACCTCTGCTGAGATAATTTTCTTTTGACTATCGCTATCAGAAATGAAATGAAGTGGAGCCCCCTTTACGCAACATGTGAGTGAAAGTGGCATTCCCCTTCCTCTTCTTCTTCTGGTTCGCTTGGTTGGAATTTTTTGGTAGAGAAAGTGGCACTAGGCTTGGAATCGATAATATGCTTCCCTCCTTCTGAAATATTCTTAGTCCGAGGCATATTCTGACTCTGAATCAAATCCATAAGGAGGGAAGAATATTATCGATGTTGAATCTAGTGCCACTTTCTCCACCACCAAATTCCAACCAAGAAAACCAGAAGAACCAAAGGAAGGGGAATGTCTCTTTCACTCACAGATGTGAGTAAAGGGGGATCTGCTTCATTTCATTTTCGATAGCAACATTAAGAAGAAACTAATCTCAGTAGAGGTCATCAACCAGCTGGACCTACATATGACACCACACCAACAAACCTACACCATTGGTTGGCTTAGCCAAGGAAGAGATATCCAGGTTAGCAAAAGGTATCATCTTCCCTATGACATCAATCCCTTCAAAGATGAGGTATTGTGTGATATTTATCCCCTTGAAGTTTTTGATGTTATTTTAGGACAATCACATTTGTGGAAGCAACATGTTGTCTATGAGTCTAGACTCCACTTTTTTATTATTACTTTGGGTAGACAATTGCACATGACACTAGAGGTAACGTTACCTACCGCTATTTCTTTAATCTCTTCTAAGCAATGAAATAAGGTCATTTCACAGACCGAGAAGTTCATATTATTTGTGATTCATGCTCATGGTAAGAAGAAGGTTGTTGCCACATCCATGACCTCTACACAGAGCCTCCCTTTGCATAAAAATAAAGTGGATGGAATCATGGAAGAGTAAAAATACATCTTCTCCTCACCCACCAGGGTACTGACGCACTTCCAAATCAATCATCCAATTGATATAACACCCGGTGCACCTCTTCCTAATGGATGAGTTTATCATCTCTCGTTGATGGAAAATGATGAAATCAAGCATCATATCCAAGAGATACTTCAAAAGGGGCACATCAAAACCAATGCCTCCCCTTGCGAAAGCTCGATTGTACTGGTGCAAAAAAAATATGGGACTTGGCAGCTCTACATTGATTAGAGAGTTAAACAAAATCACATTCAAGAACTAGTACCTAATTCCCCGAATTGATGACCTTTTTGACCAACTCAATTTCTTCATCAAGATTGACCTAAAGTATGGCTACCACCAGGTTCCCATCGAACCAACTGATGTATGGAAGACATCTTTCAAATCTAAAGAAGGTCTCTTTGAATGCTTGGTCATTCCCTTTGGCCTAACAAATGCACCAACTATTTTCATGAGGTTGATGGATGATGTATTGAGACCCTTCACCAACTCTTTTATGGTGGTATATATGTATGACATCCTCATCATGCAACATATTCAATAGTCTTTTAGCACTCTATGAAAACACAAGCTATATGCCAACTTGAAAAAGTGATCCTTTGGCATGAACATGGTCCAATAATTGGGATACATTGTTGATGAACATGTGGTACATGTGGATCCAGCTAAGATCCAATTTATTCATGACTGGCCAGCCCCAACCACACTAACTGAGATTCAAAGCTTATTGGGACTTGCCAATTTCAACCGACGATTCGTGTTGGTATTCTCCCATATCACATGGGCCCTCAACCAAGTGACCAAGGGTGGTGGCAAGGAAAATTTTGCTTGGGGGAAGGTACAAAAACAAGCATTTGATGATCTAAAGAATCACTTATGATCAACTTCAATACTCTCCTTACCCAATTTGCAACAACCATTCAAGATTGAGACTGATGCATCTAACTATGTTGTAGGTGCAATTCTCACTCAACACGGTCATACGATAGCATACCATAGTGAGACACTCTTAGATACTGTCCAGAAATACCCCACCTATGAAAAGGAAATGTATTCCATTGTACAAGCCCTTCATCAATGGAAACATTACATTCTAGGAAAGGAGACAATAATCCAAACTGATCACAAGCCTCTGCAGTTCATACGGACAAAGGGGAAGTTGCATAAAGACCACCATCAAAATTGATCCACCTATGTACAACAATTCTATATCAACATAAAGTATAATAAAGGAGCACAAAACATGTCATTGACTACCTCAGTCGACCTCTTGTGGCTACACTCACCACCATGCTCCATTCATGTGGGCATGAGGCATTTGAGTGGCCCCAACTTTATCAACAAGATAAAGACTTCACCACCACCTATCAACTCTTGGGTACTGGTGTGATTGTCACCAATTTTCACATTCAGGATGGACTATTATGCCATCTGGGATATCTCTATGTTTCAGCAAGCGAGCGTGAAAATATGATTTTGGAGGCTCGCTATAGTCGGATGGCGAGAAATTTTCGCGTGGAGAAAATTGTGGTCGTTTTATAGAAACATTTTTATTGGCCAAAACTACAACATGAAGTCAGCAAGTATATCAGATCTTGCACTTGAGGTTCCATTTCCAAGCCATCCATTAAGAAGAAAGGATTATACATCCCTCTTCCTACCCCCAAGAGGCCTTGGGAATTCATCTCTATGGATTACATGTCTAGCCTTTCATCCACCAAGAAAGGAAATGCTTGTGTATTTGTGGTGGTTGATCGGTTTTCAAAGATGGAGATTCTCACAACCTACAAGAAGAGCATCATAGTGACATATACTGCCAAGATCTTCTTTGAATGAGTGTGGATCCATTTTGGGATACCAAATACCATCTTGAACGGGAAAACATATTCCTCAACACATTTTGGTTGAGTCTTTGGTCACTATTGGACACCAAGATCACTAAATCCACTTCCTTCCACCCTCAAACCGATGGCCAAACAGAGGTCGTCAATCAGATGATTGTGCACATCCTGTGCATTTATAACTCTAAGCATCCACGCACATGGGATGAAAGTCCTCCCTATGTTCAACACAACTACAATAGGGCTATCCATATCTCCACCGACCATAGTGTTAAGCCCTAATATTGGCTCAATACCCCTTAATTGGGGCATATTATATTAGTAATGTTATTTTATTTATGTCAGCTTTAGGCCATTAGTTGTAATTATACCTCCTAGTCTCCTATATATACCAAGGAGACATTTTCATTTTGAATCATCTTGTACTTGAACATTTAAGTGGGGTAAAA
>JASDQU010257028.1:3720-16132 GCA_032191745.1 Picea mariana
TTGAAAGATGTGTACTTTAATGTATATTTGAAAATAAAATATTTGAAATGTGAATCTATCCAATCAATTTATCCATCCTTCATGAAGTAGTGCAAAAGGTAGACAAGTGAAAGGCTAGATCTGACTCAATCTTTAGCCTCGAAAGAAAAAATGTCATTAAAAAAAATCTATGTATCTATCTCTATTATCATTAAACAAATCTATCTATCCCTAATGTCATTCAAAAAAATCTATCTATCCCTCCATTAATTGAGTCCCCATATACACATTCTATGGAAGAGTCCCCAAAGTATACAAACTATTTTGTCCTTAAAAGATTTTCCTAAATAAGTTTTAGTTTTTTTTTCAAACATTATCACAAATCATGCAAATAAGTAAGTAAATATTTTTGGCTTGATTTAATAATAGAGGTCTAATATATTTGGCCTCATTTAATAATAGAGGTCTGATTTTTAGTATCAAAACATTTTGAAGAATGTGTATGTCAACACAATATATGACCACAATGAGCGCCCTCTTAGACAAGGTCAGGCAGTAGATGAAGACGAACTTGGCAATGTACATCCCCATGGGGAGTGACAACGTACATCCCTGTGCAGACTAACTTCACGAACAATGGAAAACCACTGAAATCAAATATGGCTGGTGGTAAAAGAAGCATGCACTTGGCCATGGTGAGCCTTGGCATCTGACAAGAGCATCAAGGTGTTCACGTCGCACTCTTTCGAGGTCTTCAGGTCATCCTTTGCACTATCAACGTGTACCCCTATGACAAGTTGAGCAATGATAGAAAAATCCAGAGAGAACCCCTGTGAATTTCAAGCAATAGGATATTTATGAAATCACATCTACGACATTTGCATAATGTTATCGGTGTATTGGTAAAAATGTATCGTTAGGGTTTAATAAATAATTATATTAAGAAAATATATACCATAACTTCTAAACACTGATACCAGTGAACTCACATTAGTTTTTCTGTGAATTCCCTATTATTCTTGGATAAACTCTAAGCCAACAGGAAACAAAATATGCTTAACATATATTATTAAATGTGAATATATTGAAACAAATACATTATAATATAAAATTTATTAAATAAATACCATCACTATTTGATCAATTTAGCAGGATAGGTTCTTAGCCAACCAAAAACAAAATATACTTCACAAATATTTTTAGATGTAAATAGATTGAGATACATACACTATAATATAAATAAATACCATCACTATTTGATTAATATCAAGTTAGCAAGACAAGCTCTAACCCAACCGTAAACAAAATATACTTAACAAATATTTGTAATATAAATACACTACAATATAAATAAATATAGTCGCTATTTGATTAAAGATCGATTTTGTTTATTCAAAAATGTCAAACTATAAGCATTAAATGACAAATTCAAGTTTACAATATTATATATCAAACATTTAATGCTAATGGAAAGGAACAATGGTCTTCCATGAGAGCTCAAAATTTGTTGAACCAAATTTAGAAGTACCGGTTTGTTTGATAGAAATGAAAATAATGTGTGGTAAGAATTACATTTTTCCAATGGCATGGAGCAAGTGGAGAATAGAAATCTACAGCTAATGGTAGACATATGCATGCAAAAGCAAGTTACCATTCATCTTGTCATGTTTTACATTCTTTAATTTTAATCGTGCAATGACCTATCAAACAGTGTTCTGAATATGCACCTTATAGAGTGCCACTTCTCCATGTTGTCAAGCAAATGATTTTTTCTCATTTATGTGCTGAAGAGAGCATAGTAGAGGCCTCCATCACGTTGAAGAGAATGCAGATGCTCCGTTTGAATAAGAATTCTTAATTATAGCATGGAAAAATTCAATGACCTTGCTTCCGCCTGGATCAATAAGTACTCATATCTAACTCACCCTAATTTTCTTCTGGATTGGCACATGAATTTGGAGCATTTTCTATATAATAAGGGGTCTTGGTTCACCACGAAAATTGAATAGGGATTATATTTAAAGTTGTAACTTATGGAGATGATACAAGAAACCATAAATTACAATAATTTTTGTCTTTTACAAAAACAACGAATGCAATACAACGAATTTTACCAGTGTGTGGAAGACGAAAGCATGAAAGAACCAGACCAGACTCACCACGCTAGAGTTGAGGTGTTTTAGAATCCTCCGACAATCAAACCCTTCTAAATTTCCAACTAAAGCATATTTGCACGATAATGTCTTAAATTTATAGAAATAAATCGGCTACACTCAACCACCACTTTCCACCTCTAGGATCTTTGCGTGGGTGATGCACCACCATAGAAATAAAAGCATAACAACCTTAGTAATAAAAAGGTCCCTCAAGTTTTTGAGATTAGGAGGGAGGGTCAATCAAGCACAACACAAGATAGATGGTAAAAGTAGGAGAGCTCGTGCTATGGGATGCAAAAACATGTCATTAGATGTTGTAGCTTATATGGTAAGATTTCATTGACAGTGTGTTGGCAGCAATGATATAATTACTATTGTTTATAAGCTGCCTTCATAGGGTCTCTAAATTTTCATTACTCGTCATGAGCTTTGTGACTAAATGACACTTGTCACTTATCGCTTTTTACATATCTTCTTTTCGATTTTTGTTTTCATGACTGTAAGCATGAAAACTCACAGCTGGAATTGACATTTTGTTTCAATTTTTGATTAAAGGAAAATTGCTCATGTGGTCTATTATAGAATTGTCTTATTTTTGCTATGAACATGATTGTTCTCCTTTTTTATGACCCCTTGGTTCTAAACGTGCCTTGGTTGCATAAGTGAAAGACCCCCATTCATTAATATTCGATTTTTGTATTGATATTGATGGATTTTTGATTCATGACACTTTGAATTTTTCAATTTTTATTCGATGCACTTACCTTTGTAATCAAACTATGAATGTGCGCATTATGGTTTTCAAAGTGTTATGATCCTAGCACGTACCCAACGCCAAGGTGGCATACGACATGTACAACATGCCATTACTCTTCTGCATGGTCTTGGGCTTCATGATTTTTGCTCGCACGCATTGTAATTAACACCTCTACCCACCGTTTGAACTGTCACGACATTGTTTTGATAAGGCTCAGGGTTAGGGCTCTGTGGCTTTCTACCAAACCCTACCTGTGTATTCTTTGTTAATTACCAGTCTGTTCAACATGGCTCCAGTGGTAAGGGTCGAGCCGAATGGCACCCAAACCCTATTATCATTTGATAACGCTAGGCAGGATTTAGAGAGGAACGATTGGCATTTATTCATCGAAAAATTTGAGGGTTTCAATCTGCGAGTCGCTCAGGAGTTTGCCTTGACCTTCGATGGCTACAGGGAAAAGATCGGTGACGTGTAGTTAGAAGTAATAGAAGAATTCTTAAGCCAAGCCACGGGTTTGCCAGCTGTCGGGCAAAAATGGTTCAAGAATGCGAAAGTTGAAGAGGTCCCCTGGACTTTGATGTTCACCTCACGAAAAATTACTAGTTGCGACCGAGGTATGCCAGTCTCATCCTTAAAACCTAGGTGGCATGATCTACTTGCTATTGTGAAACAATTCATTACGTGTGAAGGAAGATTCGGTTTAGTTTTCCTTTATCATTTGCGCTTGTTGATGAGTTTCATTGGCTTCCCTTTGAATATGCCCTACTTCCTGCTTAGAAGTCTGTATAAGATGGGTAAACGATTTAGGAAGCAAAGGTCAGATTCAAGTTTATTTCACCATGGGCTCATCAAAATTATCCTTGTGCACCAGTTACAGTTACAAAACGATTGTTGGGATGCATTTATTTCACGAAATGGCTTTGGCAACAATGAGTTGGGACAGGTTGATAAGCTGGTTATCGTGGAAACCCTTGTGAAACCTACCGCCTCTTCCCCACCGCTACAGGCCTGTGATCTTGCCCCTAATAATGAACCCTCGACCTACCTTGATGTCACTCAACAGGACAATCAACCGGGTTCCCATCCAAAGGATAGCACTAAAACTGTTATAAAACCTATAGGGAAGAAGCACAAGGGCAGTGTCGATGTTAATTTCAAGAATAAAAGGGCTGGTCGTTTGATTTCACGAAGTGTTCAAAATAAAATCAAACCCTGTGCAGAGACAAACAACACGATTGAAGTGAGTGAATATTCAGACTCGGAAATCAAAAGATTCCTGGCTGAAGAGGACCCTGTGTCATATGGGTTTTACCCTGACAGACCCTACGACTATGTTAACAACTTGCCTCCTTGTTTAAAGGGTAACTTAGACTTTCCTGGCATTCAACTCTGTGATAAGCCTACCATTCACATGGAAGATTCACCGACCCACAATGTTGTTCCTGCACACTCTTTACAGTCGCAGTGTGAGGTATGTCGATCTTGGATAGACAGGTATTATACTGATGTTCCACTATTACAATTGCGACTTAAATATTTAAAAGACCAAGTGGATATGTTGACAAACGAGAACAACATACTCCAATCCATAACCCGAGCAAAGGAGAAATGCCTAAAAACTACAGGATCTGTCATTTTCAAAAATGTAGAGGCAGCCACAGCTATCATAAATTCCAAAGTTTCTTGACTTGATTCGGTTTGTGATTTGAGGTATGAATTAGTTAGCATAATCGTTTGTTGTTTTTAGATGTAGGATATTTGATTTGATTAGATAAACTGTTTTTATTATTAGAATTAGTTTCTTTTATTTTTTTTAAGATTGCATGTGCTATTTTAACTAGCTACAGAATCGTAAGATTCTGTAGCCAGTTAGGAAAATTTGAAATGTTTGATTTGATGATTGAAGACATATCTGAAATGTTCTTATTTTCATTTATTTTCAGGAAGATTAAGGAGTCCATCATTTCTAAGATGATAGGAGACACTTATGAAGATCTCCCATGCCATATCTGTTATCCAATTTGATAGACAAAATTAGACTCTTGATAGTTTTAATATCTAGTAAAATTAGGGAGGTTGCATCCCCCATATTTTTGGAACAGATTTGATATTATCAACAGGAAACAGTTTTGTTTCCTGGAATCTATATAAGCATGTTATTTTGTAAACATTGGATCATCTCAGCTTGGGGCAAGACTAAGGATTTTTTATTTACAGACTTGAATGGAATATAATACTCGTCACAGCTTTAGCTTTTCCATATTGTGGTTTTATTCAAGTCATGTTTATTTCAATTTGTAGATAGATTATGATTGCTTTCGCTGTCATGGTTTACTACAAGCTGGTATGATAAAAGTTTTTTTATATTATCCATGTTTCATGTTCCAGATTTAACACACAGTAATCATTCGTTCAAACTTGAATTAAGAGATTTGTCTTTGTCTTTGATTGAATGTTTATACGCAAGTTTTCACAGCAATATTTATCTTATTGTGGCTGCTTGTAAAACTATGAGATTCCTGTGATTATATCTATTCAATGCTCTGTTCTTATAATTCAATCTTCAGCGTTATCGATCCTCATTTATTAGGGGCAGTCCTAAGATTTGTAGCAGGTTTACCTCGACAGAAAAGGTGGCTGAATGTTACATAAAGGACAGGTTATTGGATGCGATAACAGGTCAGTTCGTTTGTCCGATTTCATTAGTTTAATGAATATAGAATTTTCTTGTTGTTAAAACATTTTCTATTATCTGTTATTTCTATTTGCAATTAGACATTTTGATATTCGATTTCTTGAACATAAACAGTTAAGAAAATAAATCAAAAAGGTCAAATAGTAATTTCATTATAGTTTGAAAGAGCAATTTACATTCGATTTTCACGAATTTAGATTAAAGTTCGTAATTTGTATATTTTGTATATATATTATAAATAGAACTATTGTATATACAAATTGTACACACACACACACACACACACACACACACACACACACACACACACACACACACACACACATATAGTTAATTGTACTTATAAATTTTAGTAACTTGTTATTTATTAGGTTATTGTTTTGTTTCTTTAGTTATTTTCGCTTTCTTTAGGATTTAGATCAGCTAACGGAGCCACAAAACCCGTCAGGGTGAGTTAATCCAAACGGCTTGGATTAATTAGACAACCTCGGACCGGACTCACTCTTCCAGTTGATGAGCGGTCATTTTCGCCTGTCAACACAGTGACACAGTTTCTTCCACATTTTGTTGACAATGACATGGTTTCTTCCACTTTTGCGGTATGTAAATTTAGTGAGTCGTCTGATCCAGGTGGATATTGGTGGCCACCCACCTATTCCAACTGGCTCATCTTGACAGTTTTTAGTTCAACATGTTTCTATGTAATGATGGCATTTCTTTGTAATTGTGGGTTTTTCACTTCTGGGGCTATCCTGAAACCCTACACAATATCCAGGTGGATATTGGTGGCCGACCACCTATTCCAACTGGCTTATTTTGGAAGTTTTCATGTCAGTACATCTTTTTGTACTTCCAGGGCCGTTTTGGGGCCCTAAACAATATTTTATTGTCTTGCCATAGTCAAACTATAGAAAGAGTTAGAGTTTGATGACATAATGTGTAGTTCTTGAAAAAACCTTTCCAACAGGCTATCACACGCCTGAAACGGAGGTCATATGCAAAAGTTACAACCTCAAGAAGTTGAGGTACCAACTTACCCATCGAGGCCCACATAACTTTTGGTGTTTCATCTCCTAGGGTTAGGTTTTTGGATGTCTAGGGTTTTGGCATTCATGAGTAATGTTAAAAAGGACTTTGGAGCCTCAATGTAATCATTCTACTCAAACGAATGCACGTAACAACCACATCTCTTCTCAGAGATAGCTACCACCATTTGAGCAAGTTGTTTTAGTTCTGCAGTTTTACAGTTTCAACCTATTTTCTTTATTTAATATAAGTTATTGTTCACTAGATATCTGTTGTTGTTCTCCATATCTTTGTGTTATTGTATTCAATCTAATATTCATTTTGTTCTGCTCATAAATTTGGATCATTTTCTTTCTTCATTAGAGAGGACACATGGTCAGTTGTTAATGGTCCTTGACAGACGACGAAGGCTGGTGGGGAGTTGTCCCCTTAAAAGAACACCTTCGACGTAATTAACTCTCTTGATCTCATTAGTATAACAACATGTTTTTATAGGAATTTAACTCATGCTAGTGTTTTGATTTAACTAATTGCTCAATCGAAAAGATTGAGATTATGTATGTGGAGGTGGAGGGAGGCCAACAATGGTGCCTCGTTTTTCATCCATGAACAACTGGACCAACAAGATGGTGAGGCTTTCCTTTGGGTAATTACAAATGGAAATAAGAGGTTGAGGGATAGGAAATTCCCAAGTTGATCCCTTCTCATAGTGCAACGAGAATCCTCCCCAAGAACTCCAACTAGTAGTGTAGGGGCACCATGACCATCTCCACCTTATGGACTTATACTATAATCTACAAATTAAGGTTTACAAACTCCAACAATCAATGTAGGTGCATAACATCCATTTTCACCTTTTGAACATGCAGTGTAATTTGAAAATAAAGGTTTACAAACTCCACCAATTAGTGCAAATGCATTGCATCCATCTTTATCTTTAAAACTTGGAATGTAATCTCCAAATTAAAGTTTGCAAATATCCAAAAATCACCATACCAAATCCAACCTTTGACTCCGATCGTTACGATCCAATATCAAGGTTTGATCCTGGATGAGCTGACCTCATCGTGACAAGGCAAACCCCTGGCATAGATACACAATCTTGAGTGAAGTAAATACCATGACTTCGATCTTTTTTTATAAAGCTTAATCCAACCTTGAGTTTAGGAGTCAAATAACTTAATGACCTTGCATGGACCAAAGTTTTATCTTTATAAAACAACAATAATGACCACTGAATACATTTTTTTTTCTAGGTTACATTTTCCAACTAAAATCTATGAGTACTTCCCTTCATTTCAAGGATGGTACCCAAGGTAAACCCTAGAATATGCAAGGCACAAGGCTAGTCAACAACGGGGCTCGAAGCCATTACAACAATATACTTGTTATGAGATCAACATGTCACTTATGGAAATTGAACCTAGGTGGGGAGGATAAAAAATTCCTCCCAACCACCCAAGATAAATCAATTAACAACCACTAAATACAATGCTCATTAAAAGATAAGGTTAACCTTAGTAAGTCCATTTTCAAATAAGTTTTGGATGAACAACCTCCGCATTTTCCCATGGGCATTAGCCCATAAAAGTGCCTTTAATACAAGGCAATTGTGTCTGAGAGAATGGGGAAGGTAGTAGGTACAAAGAGTTATTGAAATAAGTTAGAGCCTTAATATATCTAAACACTTATTAGCTCGCACCCAAGTGAGACTTGGGCATGGTGTGCTTAGTTATATGGCTTTCATCAACCACAAAATGCAAGAGCATGGTGTGTTAAAATGGTTCTCATTTACCAAAATATGCAAGAGGTTACTTTGGTTGAGGAAGTGGCTATTTGAAGTAGGTGTCACTGTAGGAAAAAGAGAATATAGAATAGGGAGGTTACTTTGGTTGAGGAAGTGGCTATTTGAAGTAGGTAATGTAGGAAAAATAGAATAGGGTGGATATGAAACAATAGTAAGAAATTGGATATGAGCAAAGGGTTAAGTAGTTTGTTGGACACATGAAGGTTAAGGAGGTGAACATGAAGGAGAACATGGAAGTGTATACACATAAGAGATTAAAATGGAAAACCCATAAGATAAGCTCGTGCACAAAAGCTAGATCCTAGAGGAGGATATGTGTGGAAGCTTGTGACATGCAAAGTATGTAGGAGTTTAAAATTACACAACTTTAACTCTCTCATGAAGACCTTAGGAAATGAATGGAAGAGTAGTAATCCCAGCATTGACACCAACGAAGAAAATGAGTAAAACAAAAGGCCTTAAAGTAATAACTATTGTTAACAATTTTTGTTTTAGTTATATAAACAATTTCTAAGTATAAGAATTTAAGTGAACATTTTACTCATTATAAAAGTTGTTATCGATAATGTTTTAGAGAGCAATGTTGTAAATGTATAATTTAAAAGGGAATTAAATAGAAGGAGAATACAAATATGACCAAGAGCAAAAGAAGCACATGGGTATTTATGTGACATTCAAGAAACTATTACGTGTTATTTAAAATGAAGTTATATGTTAATGTTAACGTGTTATGTTTTACTCTATATTTCCCCACCTCCATCATTAAAATGAAGTTATATATTAGTATATATTCATTTTAAATATTTATTTATTAAGCATTGAAAGGGATAAACAAAATTAAAAATGTAAACCTCACAATGCTTAAAAGATCATGGGTTAAAATCCTCGAGGGTTAGCTCAAGTGGTCTTGAAACAGATGTGAGATCTCTCCCCTAGTGAAATGGGGAGGACACAAGTTCGTTTCTTTTAATCCCCTAGGGGTTAGGCTCCATTAACAGAGCCAACGATTTACCACGTTTACCACCCATGGATCATGAGGAAGTACTCGGATGGTTTTTTGCGAGGATTTCCTTAGAAAAAAAGATCAGGGGTTAAGATGGATCTATTGAAGTTTATTTTATTATTGTTATATGGTCAATTTTTTCATTTTTTTTTTATGTTACAAACCTCAAATTTTATTTTAGTTTAGTTTATAAGCATTAGGGGCGTTGCATTACACATCTCATCCAAACTAGGTTGTAGAGTGAACCTCACTTCTCTTTGTGCAATAAGTTTCAAAGAGTGCATAACATAATGAGGGTGTCGAAAGGCAATGAAGTGGTGGAAAAAGAATTAAAAAGAAAGATAAAATAAATCAATAACCTCAAGAATAACCTCAAGAAGAAATAGAGAGTAAGAAAAAAATTTTAACTAAAAAAGTGAAGTGAATGAAAGGCTAGAAGACTAAGAAAGTGAAACAACGGTACAAGAAAGAAAAAGGGAGTGGAAGAAACTAAAAAATTCAAAGAAAGAATGGAAGGGGGATATTATTTTTGAAATCAAGAAAATGTTAGAATTGTTTCAATTTTCTTGGATCTCCTTGCAAGGATAACATAAAAATCCTATCATTAACAAATCATATAAAACCTACTCACTATGAATGGTAGCTTTGCATTGAGACATACCCCAACATACTATAGCTCTTGCCAATGTTAAGGTCCTAAATTTCCTAACCCCTCAAGTAGATAGATTAATATGTATTGCTATGTAATAAAGGTCATCATTAGTAAATAAGGTCTATGTAATAATGTGAACATAACTATTGTAGGAAGACTTACTAGAAGGTTCTGCCTCTAGAAAGTTCCTCCTTTAGAATGTTCTCAAGAAGACAGAAGTAGTATATATAGAGGTAGAAAGCATTGTAATGGTTGTCTTGTGAAATCATTTGTACTTGAGCTCTACTGTATTGGAGACTGCCCCCTTGAAGAGGCAAGTGAACAATGCTTTGTTCGACAACACATGTATTCCAACAGAGGACGAACACCTTCAGTAACCACTCACATAACCAAATCAAATATTAACACATCGATGTTTTCACGTGGTAAAACCCCTACGGGGAAACATCCACGGCCCCAACCAACGCAGTCACTTGGAGAAGTTTATTAATGCAAAGAAAAAGATTACAAAGAGATTTTACAAGAGAGTTTATCACAATCGATCGTCATCAAATGATCCTCCATGCCCTTTAAATAGAGATCATGGACCAATCGGGTGTTAATCCACAAATCAATGGTCGTTAAGATTGACGAGATTATGAACCGTCAGATCACTCTATGTCGGGAACATATCATGACCGTTGGATTTTCTAACTACAAATGCAAACTAATGCATACTAAATAAACACACTAAGAAACACACTTTTACCTAACGACAGATTAGACCAAGTAGATCTTAACTAACTCCTAAGTGTCTAAATATCCTAACATCCCCCTTTAAGAACAACTTGGGATAGGATTGAAGGATTTACAATAGTGACACAATAGGAGAAGGAAGGAGACATTAGAGCCTATCCTCCCTTAATGACAACTTTCTAAACTCCTAACATAGATCAAAGTTTGGTCGCTTCTGTAAGAGACTTTGTGAAAATGTCTACAACTTGATCTTCTGTAGGAAAAAAGAGCGCTTCAATAACTTGATCATTTATGAGCTTTCTGATGAAGTGCATGTGTAGCTCGATGTGTTTTCTACGCTGATGTTAAACTGGGTTTTTGACGAGCTTGATGGCACTCTGATTGTCGCACCAAAGGTTGGTCGGATTCTGTTGCTGGAACCCAAACTCTGAAAGGATCTATCGAAGCCACAAGGCTTCCTGACTTGCATTTACCGCTACTCGATACTCTACTTCTGCTGAAGAAAGTGCAATAGTCTGTTGTTTCTTACAAGCCCAAGTGACAAGTCTTGAACCAAGGCTGAAAACATAACCTGCAGTAGACTTTTGATCATCAGGGTCGCTGGCCCAATCTGAATCAGTGAAACCAACTAATAAAGGAGTCCCCCCTGAACTGTAATGTATCCCAAACTGAACTATTCCACGGACATAGAAAAATATCCTTTTAGCTACTTTCCAATGGATTTCATGGGGTGTTTGCATATACCGGGCAACAAGACCAACAACAAAGGAAAGATCGGGACGAGTATGAGTCAAGTATAAGATGCTACCAACTAACTGACAGTATAGGGTGGCATAAATTTCGGAAGAAGTATAGGTGGAAGTAAGCTTGACTCCAGACTGGAAGGGAGAAGGGGCTGGTTTACAATCATCCATGTGAAAGTGCCGAAGAAGGTCATAGGCATACTTAGACTAGGAAATAAAAATGTCTTCATTGGTTTGCAAAACTTGGAGTCCAAGGAAATAATGCAAAAAGCCTAAGTTTGTCATCTCAAATTTCTTCTTAAGGCTGGTTTTCACATGGTTTAAAAGTTTTGAGTCACTACCAGTAAGGATAAGGTCATCAACATAAAGGACAAGGATTATGAGATGACTTCCTACTTTCTTGGTATAGACATTAGGATCAGAATGACATCTAGAGAATCTAGTGNTTTGGCATACCAAGCTCGGGGAGCTTTCTTGAGACCATAAAAATATTTCTTAAGGCGTCAAACAAGGCTAGAGTCATTCTGGACATAGCCAAGAGGTTGTTCCATGTAGATTTATTCTTGCAAATCTTCATGCAAGAAGGTGGATTTAACATCCATCTAATGAACCTCCCATTTATGTGAGGCAACAAGGGCAAGAACAAGGTGGATGGAATTAATTTTGGCTACAGGGACAAAGGTTTCATTATAGTCAATTCCTTCAACTTGGGAAAATCCTTTGGCAACTAACCAAGCCTTGTGTCTTTCAACACTTCCATTTGATGCATACTTAGTTCTGTAGACCCATTTGCATCTAACAAGTTTTCTTCCTTTTGGAAGAGGTACAAGATCCCAAGTATCATTTGCCATTAAAGAAT
>JASDQU010257029.1:1073-15814 GCA_032191745.1 Picea mariana
CAGAGAACAACTCATGCATCAAAATATTACAAAATAGGGAGCTCTGCTCAACCAGTTGATGACCTTAACAAGATATTGAACTGGTCTATTTATACTCATATTAGTCCAGAACTACCAGGAGTGTGATCTGGCCATTCCATTCAAAGCCTTTTGTTTGTGCCTTCCTCTGTCAAACTATGCGTGTATCCTCCTGTCAGATGTAAATTTAACTCAACATGGGCCTGCAGAAAAAATCGTCCATCATGGTACCTCGGGCTGGCAGCTTTGTCTCTGCAACCAGATCCTTCACACCTTCTATTTATGGAGTGAGTCGAGGTTTCAAACACCACTCCTTTTTCATTAACTAATCTCTCGTCGGGATCGGGATGAGGCTTAATTCCTTGGGGGTTGGCATGTGCTTCTCTCGGATTTGACGCTTTATAAGAATGTGATTGTGGAGTCATCAACAGAGAAGATTTCAAGGATGGAAATTTATTTTAAAATATAGAAACCATGGCAAATCATATTAATCCTTCATATGCCAAATATAAATTTTTGGTGATATTTTTGTAAAAATATTCAAACTTCTAAGGATTTTGTATAGTTTGTATAAAATTTTGGCGATTTTTGAGGAAAAATAATTTTATCCTATAGAATTTGGGCGAATCATTTTTAGAATGACGAATATGTTTTTGGGAAAAACCATGGAAAATTATCCCATGAGAGAAATTTATCCCCTAAAATCATCCCTGGTCATCAAAGGAGGTTTGGAGCCATAACTCTTTTGGGCCCACAATTCACCACTAACTACCACATAGATCTTATGCTATACCATGGTTTTGATTGTGGGACCGCTCAAGAATTTTATCTTTTAAGCATGTTGCATCCTCACAATGGAGCATTGTCATTGATCTATCCTTGGTCCATGATCTAGTCACCTTTGCTTACTTAGCATCCCCGATAAATTTTGTCTTCCCACCAACTCTAGGATCCTTCTAACCATGCTTAGATATGGCACTAATTTTGGAGCTGAAGAAGAACACTTCTCAGAGGATGATCTAACGTGGAGGCCTAACGTCACTATGATGATGTGTCGCAAATAGAAGGGCAAAATGTGTCACTCAAAAATAGGTTGAAGACACATCCAAAAATTCTTGAAATGAGTGCCATGTGTCAGCGCTATATGGATGCCACATTTCATGATTGATAAGGGTGCCATATTTCTACACTGATGGTTGCCACATACTTTGGACTTTGGAGCTCGAGATGGGTCTGCATGTATATTTGGCATAAATATGGGCCCAGAGTGACGTGGTGACCTGAAACGAATGTTGAAGCTCCAAAGTGAATGACGATCATCGATTTGAGGAGGACACATGGCGCTTTCTTAACTTTGGAAAAAATGCTTCAGATGAAACTAGGAGTCGATATGTTGAAACTCCCGAAGCCTAGATTTATGAAGAAAACTACCACCGTTATATTTGGATGGACATGTGGCATCGATCCAAAGACTATAGAAGAAAATTCTTCAGATGAAACCAAGAGTCGAGATGCTGAAACTCCCGAAGCCTGGATTTCTGAAGAAAACTATCATCGTTATATTTGGATGGACATGCGGCAGTGATCCGTGGATTCTGAGAGAAAATGATTTGGAGGAAGATGGGAGTGGGGAAGTTGAAAATCCTAAAGCCCAAATTCCTAAAGTAAATGATGGCCCTCTGATATGGAAGGACGTGTGGCAAATATCTGCAACTTCGGGAAAAGGAATTCAGAGGAAAGTGAGAAGGGAAACTTCAAAACTCCTAAAGCCCAAACTTGTGAAGTGAGCTACCACCATTGGATTTGGATGGACACATGGTGATGATCAATGGACTTTGGGTGACAACACTCCAGAATAAATTGGGAGTGGAGATGTTGAAACTCCCGAAGCCAGAAATCCGGAAGTAACTAATGACCATCTAATCCATAGGGATGTGTGGCACTTGATATGCAACTTCGGGGCTTATGACTGATGCTATACCTCACACAACATTATAATTATAAATGCCCGGGGCCACTAATCAGAACTTCATAGAGGATATTTGTCCTTGAAAAATGAACATGTCCGCTGCTTATATTTTCAACCCGAAATGGGCTTCTTTTGAACATTGCATTTGGATGCTTCTATGCAGACCACGGACTTGGTCATCCTGTGACCCTTTGAAAACTATATTTGATAACATTTGGCTCCACAGGGGATGGCATGCTCCCTGAAAGCTGCCAAGAACGCATAGTTCCAGTGCCTTAGTTGTTGGGTTATGGAGTCAATTATTAATACCGAAAATAAAAGAAAGTGGTAATTACAATGGTGGAAATCCAATCACAACTTTGACAAGATACGTTTTCAGAAAATGCCCATTTTTAGGGCCACCCAAAACCTTAGAATCCTCTAAGTTTTGCAATCTATAAGTGTTGTTTGGAAATACCTCAGAAATCTTGAAGGGACCAATCCATCAGGCTTCAAATTTACCATGTTTGCCTTTGTCTTACTTGGGGGCATCCCATTTGAGCACCATATCTCCTAGTTTAAAATATTCCTTTCTTTCCCCCTTGTCAAAATATAGTTTTATTTTCTATTGATGGTCCTGAGCATTATCAAGCAGTTGCTCCCTAGTCTGTTGTGCTTCTACCAGTTGTTGTATTCTCTTGGCTATATCATCATGTTCCCCTTGGTAGTTCTGGAATAATTTGGCCACAATAAAGGCAAGCTGATTAGGAAATATAGCCTCAACCCCATACACAAGATGAAAAGGGGACATGCCAAGTGACCTTTTGGTTGTAACTATGTCATCCCATAATGCAAACTTCAACTTTGAATCCCAGGCTCTTATGTTGTCTTCTAAAAACTTCTTGATGATGTTTATGAGGCTTTTGTTGGAGGAATCTACTAAACCATTCCCCTGAAGGTAGTAGGGAGTAGAATGGACTATTGTAATCCCATAGTTCTCATAGAACTTGATTAATGGTTTCAGCTTTGAAAGAGGCAACATTGTCTGTAACAATCCTGCTTGGGAAGCCAAATTTGGACATGATATCTTTGAGGAATCTTATGGTTACCTTGTGGGAGGAACTCCTTGTAGGGATGGCTTCTATCCATTTGGTAAAATAATCAGTGGCAGTCAAAATCCACCTATTTTGGCCACTTGAGGCTGGGTGGATCTCTCCACTGAAGTCAAGAACCCACTGTTGAAAAGGTCCAGAAACCATTATAGGTTTCAAAGGAAAATATTTGAGCTACTTCTTTCCAACAAACTTTTGACACTTGGAACAAGCTCTAATCTTTGCACAAACATCAGTAAAAAGGATGGGACAGAAATACCAATCTCTGAGGATCTTACAAGTTGTGGTCCTCCAAAAATTATGCCCCCCACATGAGCTATCATGAAAATCAGTCATATCTCTTTGGGCCTCTTGTAGATCCAGACATCTTAGTAGAAATCCCAGAGGATCCTTCCAGTACAAAACCTAATCATTGAGTCAATATTTGATTGATTTGAGTTCAAATCTCTCACCTTGTTTTTGTCCAAACCATCAAGAAGCCTCAACTTCCGTACAAAATATATGATGTCTTTATACCAAGTGCATTCTGCTAAGTTGAGGTTAACATGAGATTCTTTATCATTAATCTCAATTTTCTGATTTTTTGAGTGTGTGTTCATAAAATTAACGCCCAACACCTTGCAATTTGATTCAGCCAGTAACCTGGATAAACCTTAGCCTTTCACCAATTTGGTGGGTTTTATTTCCAGGTCAAACTACATAATTTTGGAAATCCATTTTCTTCTCTTCACATCTATATCAGGTTGGCTCAATATCTCCTTTACTGAGGACGAGGGGATATATGCAATAATATTTGAATGCATAACATATATTATGAAATCCTTGAGGGATTTGACCAGAGCATATTCTTGCTTCTCCATGATATTGTATGTTATTTATGTATCCCTTAATGCTCTCATGAAAAATAAAATAGGCTGCTCTAACCCCTCTGTATTTTTCTATAGCAAAACAACAACTGATGTATCATATGAGGCAAAATAAAATATCAAAAAATCCTTAGAATAGTTAGGGCTGATGAGAACAGGTGATTCAGTCAAATCCCTCTTGATTTGGTCGAAAGAATTTCTGGACTCAGTGGTCCATTTCACTTCATTTCCTTTTCTAAGCATGTTTGTAATGTGTTTAACCAACTCAACAAAAGTAGAAATGAACCTCCTCAGAAAGTTGATTTTACCCAAGAAAAAATGAACCTCTTTTTTAGATCTAGGAAAAGATAAGGTCTGGATGGCCTCTACTCTACTTGGATCAATTCTCACCCCTTCATCTGACACAATATTGCCCAACAATTTTCCCTCTTTCATAGAAAATAAAGATTTCTTAGGATTGAGGGAGAGACCAAACCTTCTACACTTTGAGAAGACTTTCTTTAGGTGATGACAATGCTCTTTATAGTATCTTGAGAATAATGTAATGTCATCCAAATATATGACTACAATTTTTTCCTTTTCCCTAATGAAGACAATGTCCATAGCTCGCTGGAAGGTTGCTCCTGCATTCATTAATCCAAATGGAATTTTAGCATACATGAATGTGCCCCAAGGAGTAGTGAAAATTTTCTTCTCTCTATCTTCAGGTAGGACCAAGATCTGATTGTAGCCAGAGACTCCATCAATCATAGACATCCTGGATGAACTAGTCACTCTCTGTAAAATGTGCTCCATATTTGGCAAGGGTTGTTTCCATTTTTGGAGCTCCTATTCAAATTCCTGAAGTCTACACATAATCTTATTTCCCCATTCTTCTTCCTCGCAGGAACCAAATTAGGCACCCATTCTAAAAATCTCAAGGGGATGATGATCTGTGCATCTAACAAATTTTTCACTTCTTTTTCCATAATAAGCAACATCATGGGGTTTATCTATCTGAGTTTCTTCCTAAAATGTTTGGCGTCTTCTTTCAAAGGGATTTTGTGTTCAATGATCTTGGTGTCATATGTTCTCAAATATTCATATTTCCAAGAAAACACATCATCAAACTCCTTCAGAAGCTTGACGTATTCAGTCTTTTTCTCCTTTGACAAACTACTAGACGATCTGACATATTTTGGGTCTTCCTTTATTCCCAAATTGCATTCAGTCACATCAACATTTTTAGTTGAACCTTTATCCTTTACAGCAAAATCATTTCTTTCAAACAACATCTCCAAAGGGACTAGTCCCTTGGGAATATGGTTACTCGACAACTGAACAATATGATGGTCAACAATTTTATTAAGAAAAACATCATCATGAAGGCCTTCTTTAGAATCCTGATCTAGATCAATATGCAAATCATAAAATTCATCCATAGTATCAAGAAACATTTTATCTCAAGATCATCCTCAAAATCCTTCCAATGTTTGACATTGTCAGGAATAAAGGGCTTGTATTTTACCTCCACATCATACTTGAGTTTAGGGGGAAAAGGAACCCTGAACATACTTGGTGAAACAACCAAGGAATATTCCATAGTGTTCTCCTCTCTCGGAACAAAAGAGATATTAAAATCCAAAAGGAAATTGTCAACAAGATCCCAGACTTTGTTTCTGTAGGCCCTTAACCTGGGGTGCTTAGCCTAATACAACTTTCTGACCTGACGTACAATTAACTCATCAACTCCAAACACTGCTAACTCCTCAATCTTCATGTCTTTGTCATCTCTCAAACCCAAAAAAAGAGCCTCATATTCTACCACAATGTTTGTTGTTTCAAATTCAATCTTAGAAGACAAAGATATGGTCTCTTGGGTTGGGGAAATGAAAACTACCCCAATCCGAACACTTTCCCTGGAAGAGGCTCCATCAAAAAACATTTTCCAAACAAAGATATTGGAAGGTGGGTCTTCACAAGAGGTGATGGGTTGATTTATGATTTCAATAGGTGCTTGAGGTCCATCAATGCATTGTAACATATTGGTTCCTAGATAATTTTCTACTGCAAAAATAGGGTGGTTGGTCGGATTTGCTTCATCACTGATAATGTAAGCAATTTGAGCTTCCCTATAAATTCTTCTATTCTCTCCCTAAAACATAGGAATAGTGACATATGAAAGATCCATCTGCAACATGCCCCCCAACATTTTATCCAAGATCTAGACAAGAGCATCCCAAACTTAGGAGGGACATCATCCACCACAATATCCATGACCACACTTTTCATTGGCAACTGGAACAAGGAAACAAACAAGTCTTTGATAACCTTGAGGCACTTCACTTTCCTGGAATCAAATGAGTATAGGTCATGGTAATTTTTTGTAACCTCCAACCCAAGTTACTCCATGAAAATATTAGGCATGAGATTGTGACATGCCCCTGAATCCATCAAGAAGGTGTGCAACACCTTATCATAGATGTTCAATGAGGTATTGAAAGGAGGGGAAGAGTCATATCTATCTTCAACCAAAGGTCCCAGTATGAAAACAAGATTTTCATCTTGGAGGTTGATTGAATCAGTGGAATGATATGAAGGATTAGGCTGCAACACTTTGGAGAGGTATCTTTTGAAATCCTCAATTTTAACTAGCTCCAAGAAAGGTACAAGGATTTTAATCTTTCGAATCTCATTTTCATATCTAAAAGAAGAGGGCGGCTTTATAATATCCTTAACTTCTAGGGTAGGGATATTAACCACTGGATGGGGGTTAGTTTCCTCTTTTTATTTGTTGCTAGCTGCCACACTCTTAGTGGGATTCTCTTCTCTAGTAGGTTGATAAGGAATGCCATGCTTTCCTTCTTTCTTCTTGGACTAGAGGTCGTATCTATTTGGATTTCCACTGTTCCTTTCCTCTTTGTTCAATTCATTTAGTTGGATATCCACAAGGTACTCTTCATATGTGGACTAGCTTAAATGAGGAGATGAGGAGGTGTCACCAAGAAAATGGATTTCAAGATCAACATCTTCTTCTTCTCCTTCTTGATTAGTAACCATGTTATTTTGAAGATGGGCTTGGACTTTTTTATCGTCCATATCCCTATTTCTTTGATCTGTTTGGATGGTCTAAGGGGAATTATTTGGTCTTTTGAAATTACCCATATTATCAACATTTTGGGGGTTTCTATAGGTCTATCTTCCCTCACATTTCAATTTCTCCATTTCTGCAGAAAGTGATTTTACTAGTTTTGTCAATTCATCCACTTGAGGGTGGGCAGCAAAGGAAACAAAGGTTGAATCTTTATACCTACCCTTTCTTCTGTCTCTATCATCCTTACTCCTAATTTTTTCAATTGCCAATATATTGGATTCTACTTCAATGGTTTCATCTTGCATATGATCCAAGGAGGTATCTTTTATTTCTCTCAACAGAAGGAAAAAAGAAGGGTCAAAAGCACTAGCATAAGTAATCTTGGCAGAGGTTTCTGTAGGCTTAATTTCAGTGAGAATCTTATTGTACACCTTATTAAATATTTTCGTTAATTCTGAAATAGATTCCCCTTCTTGTCTCTTAAGTGCCCCAAATTATGTCATATAATAAAGGAAATATTTTTTACCCTCCCCCCCAATGTTTTAAGAAAGAATCATCTAGAGCCTCAATCCCACCAATAGATCCAGGAGTTAATCCCCTAAACCATTTCCTAGCCTCACCATCAAGGCTCTGTACAAAAACTCTCATCCAGACATCTTCATCTACAATGTTTTGATTATCTTTGTAACTATAAAAAGATGAAAGGTGTTCTCCTACGGTAATGTCTTCCTCCCCTATGAACTTGGGCATGTACTTAAGGTATTCTCCAACTGGGATATAATTCAAATACTGAGGTAAAACAAGAGGGGCATATCTAGAAGCCACTATGTCAGTCATCATGTTTCTAGGAGGATTATCACCTTTCATTGGGATGTGAATTGTAGGAGAACCTGGGGGATATGGAGTTGAGACGAGTATGACTACAATTGTGTTTCTGGGGGAAATGGGAAACAATTGAGTGTTGGGGGAGAATGATATAGGTTTCAAAGGAAAATAATTTTCCCCCTCTTTGGATACAACAAATTTAATAGGAGGAGTAGGAAATCCCAAAGTGGGAAAATCTTCTAAGCTTCTGTGTCTAAACCACTTTACAATATCAGGGGAAATGGGAGTTTCAAAACTTTATCCTTCCAATTGAAGTCTATAAGGGAGAATTTCAGAAGGAAAGCTTCCAAAATTTAAACTTCTAGAAACTCTAGCATATGATATAAAAGGAGAATTAGATACAGCTAGTGGAGTTTTAAAAGAAGAATCATGTAAATCACCAGAGTCACATGGAACAACAGATGAAAGTCCTTCTTGATAGTCCTTTCCTTTCTTGATAATATTCTTTGGGTCATCTTCAGGTGTTGGTAGAGGTAGTTGTGGACTATAACTCATGTGTCTACCTTTAGAAGCCACAACTAAAATAGTAGAGTCATGAGGTGCAAGTTACAATCTTCAAGGTACTAATTTTTGATGCGCCATTAGAATCATAATTTCTTAGTCGTTCAATCCCAAGGAAATGTCTTCAATTTTTTCCCCCACAATGGTTCCATTTATGTTAGAACTGAGAGTCACCCTCAGACTATGAGAGGATAAGCCCAATACTGATGTGGGTGGGAAAACCCCCTATGGAATAGCACTAAAGGTTTTGTAATGCATGCAAAAATGACCCTTTAAAGTCTCCTAATTTTTACTATCATCCCGGCATAGACCCCACATTCATGCATAAAACACAAGGATAAAAGGATCCAGTAACTCTACCTTGAACTCCTCATTTGGTGTTGATCCTTTTTTGTTCAGTTGCTCCTTGACTACAAGTATCCTCCCAAAGCTAACCTGCATTCATAAACAAACAAGCAAATAAAAAAACAAGCAAATAACTCCAAACATGCATCTTATATATGAATTAGTGGGTTAGAGGTTTTAATAAAATATAATCAAAATTGAATATTGAACACCTCATATGGCGAGACGGGAAAAGTAATTATTTCTTATTAACCTCACAAAAGTAACTTACAATGGTGAGATCGACCACTGCTCCTCAAACCTGGTCCTCGGATCCTCTTCAACTGTGCACCAGTTTCTTCCACATATGCTTCTCCTCTTCAGTTCTCACAAAATGGTTGCAAAAGATTGGGGCAAGGGGAATACAAAAATTAGCAGAGTTTCTTTGCTCCAATTTTTCTCCCTTTGAATGGGACCCCTACCTCTTCTTTTATAGGCTAAAAGAGGGTAGTTATCCAGTTGAGTGACCGACTATGAGTGGTCAAACGGTTTATGAAATTACCCGAAAATCTGTATTACATCTACAACTTTCTATTTTTTGTGCTTTTGTCAGTATACATGGGTTGTAATGGGTTACCTAACGTATACATTTGGGCAGTAGTGGTGCAAGGTGCATACATCTTCAAAAGGATGGTTTTTAGAAGATTTTTTTAATGATGGCTTGGAAAAAATGGCAAGTGTGTGAGGTCAGAAGAGCATCTGATGGCCGAAATACATTACCAATATTCACCAATGTACGAAGTGAGTGAGCCCAGGGACTAGAGTTCAGGAGGTGTTATCTGCAAAATAATAATTGTCTCACCGAGGCGAGCATACCCATGCTCAAAATGAAATAAAATCATGTCTTCCAATCAAATAAACTGTAGATCCATGTCATATAACTATATAAATTGTAGCCATGAGCAATACACAACAGATCTACATCTTGAAATAAAAAAGATATACATGTATAGTATCCACTTCAAGAAGCTAATGATGCATGATGGCTAGATACGAGGCCTTCAAATCTCGAGAAACAACTTCAAAATATTCATAACTTGGGTAGGATCGTAATATGAGTGTACGAATTCACTACCTAGAGGTCTTCGACGACTCATTGGGGAACATACTAGAGGATCTTGATGATCAGGCTGAGGGCTTCACTGATTTCAAACAAAGACTTGATTGGGATTTTGGGATGGTTGGGCATGAGTTCAAGAGACAAACTGCATAAGGGACGACTCAAGCTTGGTAAAAAATTCCCTTATACCATAGCACCACAAATTATGAGACTCGGGCAGCATGGTATTGACATAAGTTCACAATGCAGGAGGCAATGCAAACTCTCCATATGTTTGGAAGAATAACCAAACGGAGGAGGGCACAACTCTATGTAGCGAGAACATCTTCCTAAGGTCATATTAAATCCCAGATCTTGATGAAAAAATGAAAGGATGTGCTTTTTCCAAGGGAGACTCATTTTGCTGCAAACAAAAAGAAAATACTTTTCCCTTGCTCTTTTTGGGCTATATTTGATTTTTTTTTCTTTTTCAATAATTTTTGGGAATCTTGAAAAATAATAAAAGAATAATACGTTACAAAGGAGGAACGAGTGTCACAAACATACTAGTTCCAAGAACAAGGAACACACTAATGTTCAGAGCAATAAAACATATGCAGGAAAAGGACACAGGAAAATCCCTCCATGGGTCAAGGTATCAAGACACAGAGGAAAAAGTGCTACAAGGATTGCATATAAGGCATTCTTCAGATGGTTCAGTTGGGGGCAACATGGAGCAAGCATTAGGCTAAGGATGCAGGAATGCAAATGTGATTAACAAGATACAATGATAATGTCCTTCGATGTAATTTTAATGAGCCCAAAGAAGAAAAGCTCGATAGTTTTTCATTTTTAGAGAGTTTGAAAAAACATAAAAGGAGACTCCACTAGGGTACATTTTTAGAAGGTAGTCTTAGTCAGTTCGAAAAAGGGGTAAAATAGCATTGAAAATACGTCTATTCAAAATCATTTTAATGAGTGTGACAAAGACAATATCACTTAGCAATATTTTCACTTTTAAGGAGTCTAAAAGAGCTTAACTATGGACTCTGTATGGGATGTTCTTATGGACCATTTTAATGAGTGTGAAGGAACAAGGTCACTCGACGATCTTTTCAATTTTAGGGATTCTGAAAAGAGCTTAACTATGGACTCCATGGGGGTTCCTTTTTCGTAAATTTAGTCCCTCAAGCCCGAAAAATGGTTAAAATTATACCTGAAAATACTCTTCTAGAAAACCAAATCTCCTAGAGTATACCTTTGTTCGTACAGTTGATCATCCAGACTGAAAAAAGGGATAAAATACCGCCGGACATACGTGCCTTCAAATTTCAGTTTAGTGAGCATGAAGGGCAACAATATCGCTTGACAATCTTTTCATGTTTAGAGGGTCTGAAAAGGGCTTAAAAGAAGGCCCATCACTATTTGGGAGTCCTGAGGGTGAGGTCAAGAGTGATGATGAATCATGCAAATGAGGCTCAAACTCGTAATTAGGACAAGACTAACAAGGAATCTTGATGCTATAGTTATTAACGATGACATGGACACCAAAAATGCAACCAGGATCTACCTAGGGCATCCATGTGAAGGTAGGATATACCACTAAATTACAACACTTCTAAAGAAGTAATGATGGTTCTATGTCACAAATCGGTTGGGTCGATCCTATGGAAAAGAGAAAAAGACAACGAGATACAGAAAGTGGAGGTGGAATCCTAACTTAAATGAAACAAGTTGAAAAAATGACTTTTTACTAAAGGACCTTTAAAAAAGACCCAAATCTCCAAAAAAATTCCCAATACCCAAAGTGATACTTATAGTAACATTCCAAAAGAAAATCTTGAACCATACTAAATGATTTTCAGGCTAGAAAAAACATCAAAAGGGTCCAAAAAATGACAAAAGGGGGCCAAAAAGTCTATAAATAGAAGCTGGCAGCTCATTATCACCATTATTAATTGAGAAATTTACTGAGAAGCCAAAAACACACCTTTGTCAAAAGAGTTGATTCCGGGAGCTTCAGTGGACAAAACGAACTTCTGCTTGGACCAAGTAAGTAAAACTTAACCCCTCCTACATTTCCATTCCTCCTTTTTCAATTTATTTTTGTTTTTTGGGGGGGTGTTGACATTTAAAAGGGTTGGCCCTATGTGTACGCAGGCTATCCAAGAACATCCCGCATGTGCACACGAGAAGAAGAGAAACTAACCACGTGTACATGCAACTATCCTCAGTACAACCCATGTACACCCTCAATAAGTGGGGAAAAAATAATGCAAGAGTCAACTCTCCATTTTTCTCTATTTTTGCAGGATGTATGTTCATTAGAGAGAGAGGTAACATGAGGAATTTGATTTTTTGGTCTTAGAAGACCCCGCTGCTGTCACTGCCTTAGCACAATGTGGGTTACTAAAATTCTTCTAATTTATGTTCATGAGGGCACAACCCAGGCTGCTAAATGCCTTGGTAAATTAATGGCACCTGGATGCAGAGGCATTCATGCTTGAGGGATAGTCATTGACTCCAAAAAATGATGACATATATTTTATGGATGGCCTCTCAAGGAGAGGGGAACCAGTCAACCTGTGCACTTTTCCCCCCGGGCCACACAACATCGAGGAGTTGATTCGACTCCATTGCGAGGTTGGTACTGAGAATGTAGGTTCTGAGGTGCCTATTCATAAGATCAACAACCTACTGCTGAAAGCTATTGTTATACTCATTGGGAGGATCACTGGATATGCATTTTTGCATTAGTCTTCCCGGGTGCATATGCATTGTGCAGTTCATTGCTTAAATGCACAAACTTTTTACAGGAGTACAACCATGCTCACATGCATGAAAAGATAGTTGACAGATTGTCGAGTGCGGGTACAAAAAAACTTTAGGTTTGGGACTGTTTTGTGATCTTTCTTCTTTCATAGGGTACCTAGTCTCAGCCTTAGATAGATGATACAAGGGCACGAGGCCTTTATCCTAGCATTATGCAGGTGGGTGACGTTGTTTCCATGAAAGGGGGGAGGGAGGACTATCAAGGCCTTTGATGACAAGGTTTTTTCCTGGTGGGTATGACAGATTCTGGCGATAGAGGAATACCCCTATGTTGGGATAGACTTCTCCAGGAACCATGACATGACCGTACCTCTCGAAGTAGAGTGAGGAGAGTTAGGTATGCTTGTTTTTTTTTTCAACATTATTTATTTATTTTTTCTTTTTATATATATCATTTTTTGGTATACCAGAGTATCTGACAAGTATGTATCCATTATTTGTATATGTGGGACTAGTGCGTCCAAAAGACTTTGCGAGGAGCAGGCAGTGTCCTCAACCAGAGTCAGGACCAGTAGTAGTAGGGGGCCCTCCAGCCGAAGAGGCTGATAGAGTTTTGAGATGGGTGGAGAGGAACCTTACCGTGATCACTCGCACAGTCTAATGGTAGATATTGAGGACCTACCACCATCGATGCAACCTCACGTTGTTGGGGTACCATGGACCTAGGTCCATCTCTTTCAACACTTGGTCATTGTCGTTGTTCACTATGGCAGGGCCAACAGGCCCCACCCTTATCTAGGGTAGACATTTTACATTTCGAGGGAACCTTTTGTATAATTTTGAGGGCATAAGCCCTGTGACTCTTACTAGACATGTTTTTGAGGCGCTTGCACCCACTCATGTACTCTGATATTTTTGATATATATATATATATATATATATATATATATATATATATATGTTTTTTACATCTTTTTATGTCTTTTGGATCACATTCTATTTGCAAATGTATTTACATGTGCATGTGTGTGTTTTTTCTTACATGTGTGCAAAATGCCAATCTAATATATGATTAGCTAGAGTATCTGTAACTTGATTCAATCTCCTAGAAACATGGATATACGTAATGTAATCAAAGCTTCGTTCTAAGAGATGTACCATAAGGAACCATTGGTGTAGAGTAGGATCATAAACGTAGTAAACCCCATTTAACTAAGCCACAACTAGTTGAGTGTCTAAATAGACCTGGAGGTGAGAGATACCATGTGACAAAGCGTCACCAAGAAACTCTATAACTGCACTATATTCGGCGACATTGTTTTTGGTATCACCTAAACAGATTCCTCCTGAAGATAGCAACTGGCCTTGAGGTGTAAAAATTACCCAAGCTGCGGAAGCAAGCCTCCAAGTGTGCCGGCTAGCGCCATCTATGAACCTAATGAACACCTCTGATTCACTTGACATCTGCAATAGTGAAAAAAATGACATAAAAAAATGACACGTCCATAAAAACAAAAAGACAAAAATTAAAAAAACAAATGTACAAGAACTATACATATGTACAAGAAGTCACCCGAGGTGACCCACCTACGAGTAATACTTCTTGAGGTAGAGCCCATTTCTAGGCTCTGCGAAAGAATTTCCCTCAAATTCTACTAGATGATAAATGCCCTTATTTAGAAACTCTTTCACGATGAAAGGTACGAACCACATGGGTTTGAACTTGCCTACCCCCAAGGGGTCCTTATCTTGGTCATAGACTAGGACAAGGTCACCTTCAGAAAAAATTTGAGGATGAACGGATCGATCATACTGACACTTGAATTTTTTCTTGTGAGCCTCATTAGCCAAGGTCACATCATGACACTGCTCATTGAGTTTCTCGAGGTATAATAAATTCCCTTCAAGCAGTGAAATGTCTGGCAATAACTCTACTTCCAAATTTAGATATAGGATCTCACACTCTATGGGAAAGACTACTTCCATCCCATAAATGAGTTGAAAAGGTGTGAAACCGGTTGCAGTATTAATAGATGTTTAGTAGGCCCATAATGTCAAGTATACCATCAAATGCCAATTTGACTTGGCTGAATTGATCGTTCTTTGTAGAATGGTCTTAAGAGATTTATTTACAGCTTCCACC
>JASDQU010257032.1:10258-21521 GCA_032191745.1 Picea mariana
GGATTGAAGAAATTGCAGATGTCATATGTTTATATTGTACAACTCTATTGTAAAGGTGTTGAATCCTTTTTTTCATTAACAACAACAATTTCTTCCATCTAAAATTACAATTTTGCAAAGATTTGTTGTCAATATTTCCATGATGACAAATCTGAAAAATTCAAAAACTTAGAATGTTTAGCCTTCTTCGATATCTACTATATTTACCATATCAAACAATTTACAATAGAGACAAAAATTCATTTAATTAGACCACCAACCACACTAAATCCTCCCTACTACCTTGATCATTTCAAACAATTTACAATGGAGACAAAAATTCATTTAATTAGATCACCACCCACACTAAATCTTCCCTTGACCGAGTCAGAATTAGCCTATAGTTAACCTACCTTGAACAAGTCAACATTAAATTAATAGTCCTCCTTTAAACTTTTTTCTTAATTCAAGATAAAGACATGTCTCCTCTGAATTTATTAACTAGGTATACGTTATTACAACAACTAATGCACTAGTCACACACTCATACACATGATGATAATGATTATGACATTTCTTTAACTTTACATTAGTTCATATAAAATGGGACACACACCTAAGAGACTCACTAAGTTTTTTAATTTATTGGGTTTGGAAATTCTTCACTAATTATTTATATTAGTGTTATTGTATAATGCATGGACCTTAATAACATATTTAAAGGGAATGTGAAAACAACATTTCAAGAAGTTAAGCAATAAATGACTTTTACATGCTAAAGTAGTACCTCTAATCTTCAATAATTTATAAACTCTTGGATCCATACCAACCATTTGAGATTCTAACAAATACAATAAAATATGTCTAATGTAGTGGAATGATCTTTCTTATGACTATGAGATACAAGTTATTGCACAATGAATCTCTTCCTTTGTTTCTAGCTTTCAATGCATTGTATTAATTTTCACATCTAATGGAAGCTCACATGTGAATTTTTCACTTGATTCATTATGCCATATTCATATCCTTGTCTATTGAACACGAACGTGTTATAATTTTAATAGATCAATCGTCCATTAATATGGTTCCTTTGGGTACTAGATGGATGCTTGTCTAATAATCACATTCATCTATCTCCTATGAGACTATGGTTCCTTTCAGTACTGGATGGATCTTTGTCTAATAATAACATTCATCTATCTCCTATGAGGGTTTAGGAAACCCTTTATTGTTCACCTTGGGTTTGAAGTGCCACCTTATTAATATTGTGTAAGGTGGACGAGGTTGCCCTCTCAAATACTTTCTTTATGGATGGAAAACCATTACCTTTTAGGTGCGATGTATTGGTTCAATATGGGTGGATCACTAGACTAAACACATTGTCATGGAATGAAACCATATCATTTAAGAGGCTAATGTTTGTTTAAATCATCACAAACACAAACACCATGTTTTCAGTTAAAATAACAACAACAATAATAATAATGAATTAAAAAAATATTGATTAGAAATACACACTAGAAATTTTGATGAGATTGGAAGATACAATAGAATGGACGAAACATGTGCAATGATTTTTTCATATGTAAGGATATGTTGCAAATATTACAACACAAGTATAGTAGTTTTCAATCTAAGTGCATACCAAGCAAACCAATGTTAGTTGTTACACCTTATATTCACTTCAGTGCACCCTATTTTTTTTTTCCAAATGTGATCCATCATATGAGTAGATTATGTGTATCGTTATATCATGATGAGCCAAAAGTGTGGTTATATTTGTACTTATGTATTGTATTGGGACATTCTTAGATGATTTATGTATCAGTGTGGGACCTAGGTGGTATCTCCAGACCTTTTGTGGTTGGTCATGGCCCGTCCTTTTAGCCCCCATTTCCAGATAATCCTTTCTATTCTGGCTTAGTCTGAATTCCCCTTGGTGGAATTAATTTAGTGCCATGTTGATCATTTATGACTTGGGTTAGTATGCAAGGGTCTTGGGACAGATCTACTAGCACACATGATCTAGGGGAACTTCTAGTCTCTCTCACTCCTTTGTATGCAATGTAAAAGTGTTTCTCTTATTGTAAAGGTTTTCATACATGTTTAAAGAAAACTTATCTTATTCCTAAGCATTGACCCCCATATTATGTATTTGTCACACTTTTGCCATGGAATCTTGGAGATGATTCTACAAATACTCATATAGTTTCATGCTTCCCAAAGACGTATCACAGATCTTGAGATAGTTCATGTATCCCAAGGAACTAGAGACATCATCCGACGAACTTTTAGGGATATTTCCACATGCATGGGTCTCCTCTTGACATGCCACATCAAATATCCTATATCGCTCACTCATTTCATCACTTATTGATCTATCTATTACTTGATATGAGGAATTACCTCACACATGTTGACGACACACTAGCCATTGGAGAGTTTCATGATTTGTTTTGACTTGGAGGGTCACTTTCCACCCTTTATGGAGGTCCCTTGCTTGATATAGGGACATGGTAATGACTTGGAGACATCATTTGAGAACTTATGAGCACGATTAGAGGAGTTGTCCACTTCTTGAGGGTTATTTCACTTCATCCATGAGGTAGTTCCACCTTTGGGAACTAGACATTRGCTTATTGTTCCCTTGGAAGACTTCTAWAACATGATTTGAGGCTTATTCTATGCATTTTAAAGGGACATTGAGCTCATTTACCAAGTCAACTTCTCCTTTGTGGGATTCCCCCCTCTCTTGGAGGGTTTTATGTACATGTGGCATGTTTTACTTGTATCTTGACTTRGTCTCCTTCATGATGTGGATGACTAGTCACTTTTAGATMTCTTAGAATAAATTTAGGGAGATTAGAAATAATAAAGAATRAGAATGATGCAGAAGCCTCATCTATAAATATASGCTCTCCCTTCATTCCTAATTATTTTTGTTGTTGGATATTATTTGAGAAAACATTTTTTTGAAGATCTACCTATTGAAAGTTTTTGTGTTAATTTTTTTTTAAAGAAACTGAAGATTATATATATATATATATATATATATATATATATATATTGTGCCATGGAAAAAAAATGGTCAAAATATTTGCAAAATTTGGCTCTTCAATGTTTGAGTCCTCTACTACTATTCTACTATCAAAGATACTATAAACTTGCTCATGCATTTGACCAGTCAAACTGTTGTAGATTTTAACATTTTGACCAAGTAACAAAACAAATTTGAAATACATATATTAGGGGGATGATTCATTGTCAGATGCTTTTTGAATGTCAACTTGGCTTGGAGCATTATATTCAGTTTCCATAGGTTCCGCTTCCAATCCTTCTTGTTCCTCTCTGATGTTTCCAGCTTGAGAGATTCCTTTATTTTGATTGTTTAGGTCTGAATTGGATTGTTGAGGAATTACCATTGCTCTTAATTGATTTCATTCTTGTTCCATGGATTCCATGCAGTAGATAAGTGTTTCTACTATTTTCTCAAGAGCGTTGTTATGTTGCCTCTCTAGCTCTAAAGAGTCTATTAATTGAAGGAGATCATTTACCACATGTTGTAAATGATTAAACTTAGCTGAAATTTCCATGAATTATAATATGATTCCTTCAAATATATCTTCATTTCTGTGTAGTATTCACTTTATCTCACTCCATGAAGGAATCATAATGAGATGACCAAAGTTCCATGAGTTCTAGAAATTACCCAAACATAGACCCTGGAATTCAAAATYGCAAAGGAAACAAGTCAAATGCCACCTCTTACATTAATTTGTACCAAAATATGTCTCGTTGATCTTTCTTCTCATATGACCCTTATTTTCGATAAAATAAGATGCACTTTTCCTAGGTTTGACAATGTTCTCAAATTTAGATTTAAGGATAAAACCTTGGAGGATGAGGGATTTGAACTRGAATCCCAATGGCACAKGAAATTTATTGGTGAGATGACTGACCCAAATTGTAGGACCCCAAAGGTGCTCACAACCATTCCACTACCAATCAATCTAGGGAGGAAAAGAAAAAAAAATTCCTCCAATCGTTGAGTCAAAGAAATTTAAAATAAGAGAGGACCCAACACAATAATTTCCACCGGTTGAAATGACAGTCTRTTGGTTTTCTAAGTTACCCTATTTCAACCAAWTGGAAACATATATTTTAGAGYGAGAAATGGCATGGATATTTCTAAGAGAAAAGACCCAAGACCCCAACGCAAACACCTGACTTYCCCTTTTATCACTACCTGGATGCTTAACGATGATGCCTTCTCTTCTTAAAAGACCATGGAATTTTAAATTACTATGCTCAGGAAAAGCACAAAGGTACYTGAAAACCAAAGTATCCTCATAATGTTGGCTAAGGGAAGGGGAAGGAGATCCTACTTCCAGAAGAAATCCACTGTCGATGCTCCCTTCTCGACCATCTACTTCAGGAATTAACAAAAACATCTTGGCCTTTCCTTGAAGATCAAAGCCACACGCGCTGAAGTGAATTATGAATTTACTTCTTTGAATTTTGAGGTGTGTGAGTATAGGTTTAATAAATTTAAATATCCACCGGTCATCCAAGCTCATTAATACAATCTTCATAGGGATTTAGGCTATAGTTTGGAACATTTTGTTCCCATTGACAATAATTTCACATTTTCCTAGTCCAGATCCCACCTTGGAGATTTTATCTGCTTCGATGTTTATCTCTCTTTTAATGTGATATAGTGTGCTTTCATCAAATCTCTTTAAAGAAGCTAGGGTGCGAGATATGACACAAGAAAAAATATTACCCTCAACAATATTCCCCTTAAAAAACACTCTTATTATCATCATGGATTCTCCACAAATTATTATTCTTCAAATCCCCCTAGATTGAGCCAAACCGATGCTTGTAAAGAGAGCATAGGCCTATGCCTCATTGTTGGTCATTGTTCCTAAGCCCCATGCAAAATTGGTATCTAAATTTCCTTTGGGATTATAGATTGTCTCCCCCGCTCTTGTTTCCTCTGGGTTACTTTGCAAAGCTCCATCAAAGAACATAATATTGGCTTCCTGTTGAGATATCCAGATCTTGAAGTCTCCAGCAACAAGTCTTATAGTCCATTTTGGAACAAAATTTAGGGAATTTGTGGAATTTGTGACTATAGGAAGATTGATTTCCACTTTGAATAGGTTCAACCAATTTTATTCACAATTGTCCAAGTATTGATCCTTCCATTGAACACAATTCTTCATATACTTTGTTAAGAGAGTGAAATCTCTCACATAACTTGTCTTGGGTTTTGGACTTCGTCATTGAAGATCCTTTTGTTGTGTGTTGTCCAAATACTCCAACATACATATTTGGGAAGGGCATCCCAATATCGCTTAAAGATGGGTTTTTTCTTGAAGCTTCTTCTATAATGGATCCCCCACCGAATAAAGAAATTAGAACAAGATTGCAAACAAATTAACCTTTGGATCAAGTTACCCAGAGCTTGTCTCCATACTCCCTTCACAAATCGACATTGAATGTACAAATGTTGTATGTTTTCCTCGTCTTTTTGGAACAATACACATCGATAGGGCCCACTTATTCCTCTCTTTTTCAATTTTTCAGAGGTGAGGTTTTTCTTATGTGCCAAAATCCAATAGAAGAAATTGATTTTTGACTAACCATCATTGTGCCAAACAATATTCCACATGCTAGAATGAGGTTGATGATGGGATGCCTTGGCTAACACGATGTATCTCCTGTTGACTGTATATTGTGCATTTCCCCATCCACACACATCTTTTATTTTTCGATCTCGTGGAGCACAAACCTGCAAGGAGGAGATAAAATAATTAAATAAAGAAGAAAGATGGGATGGTGGAGAGAGGACATTCCAACATTTCCAAATGTCGTCATTTGACCATGTGGACCGATCTGATAGGGTGGAAGGGCCCTATTATTCCATCCAATCACGAAGGGGATGAAGAGGCTTGAGTTGAGCTTAATGATCTGATTCCAATATTTTGTCTTCCTAAGGGTTTATCCGATGTCCATTTCCTGGTATCCAATTCAGTCTTTTGTTTATTAGCATTTTGATTGCAAGAAGGAGTATGAATATGGGCGATCCATTGTTCACTTTCAGCTAAAATTCAAGGCATCTAAGTCTTGTACATGTAAATTTTTTCTTCAAGAGGGCTTGCTTCCACTAAGCTATGCTTCCAATAATCAATCTCCACAATAGCCTAGCTCCCATTGCAATGTTCATGAGTTATGGTTCCCTAATCTCCAACCCTCCATGGCTCTTGTTTCTTATGACTTGATTCCAGTTAAAAAGACAAAATTTCTTGTGATTCGACTTCCATCATTTCCATAAGAAGGACCTGATTTTCATTGATATATGTTTTGCTATACATTTTGGGTCTAAAATAATTGAGCATTGGTAGAGAGGGAGGGCCGAGAGAAAATATTTTATTAGAATAACTCTCCCTGCTAGGTTTAACCATTGTAATCCCCATTGTATGAGTTTTCTGCTCATTTTCTCAAGAATTTGTTTCCAAATATGAGTATATGAAGTTTTGAGGGGTATTGGGATTCCCAGGTATCTGAAAGAGGTCCAATTTTCAACAAGGGGAAACTGAAAAATGTGTTCTATTCCCTGCATTACATGAGGTAAAGTGTTCCATCCATAGACTTGGGATTTTATGTTGTTTACATCTCCTCTGGATGCTTCAAGGAAGGAATCCAAAGTGATTTTGAACCTCATTTATATAGTTACAGAGTCACCCCCCAACAATAATGTGTCATCTATGAATTGAGAATGATTGATATTATTAACTCCTATGGTTATTTGCAATCCAGGTAGATTTTCCAATTTCTCTTTCTTTTTCTAGATTTATGCTGAGAGATTCAACCATAATTATGAAAAGAAGGGGAGAGAGAGGGTAGCCTGAAAAATTCCCATGCTTTCTTTAAAAAATTCTAATGGTCTTCCATTCACCAAGGGGGAGATGGACTACCATTGCAAGATGACACCCATTTTATAAAGGTATTGTTAAAACTAAACCACTCCATAACCTGAAAAAGGAAACCTTGGTGAACACGATCAAAATCATTAGCCATGTCTAATTTTATGACCATACCTCTACCTTTGGCTCCGACACTTGAGTGTATTGCTTCCTCAACAACCACACTATTGTCCATTATATTTCGGTCTTGCATAAAGCCTCCTTGTTTGGGAGATAATATCTTGGATATAATTTTCTTTAACCAAGAGGCAATGATTTTAGTTAAGATTTTGTAAGAGGAACCACACAAGGATATAGGTCTTAAACAAGATAAGGAAGTAGGATTAGTGTCTGAATTGGGGATAAAGGAAATAAAGGAGGAGTTAGTGTTTCCTCCAAGCCTCATGGAAATATATGAATAATGAAGCTTTCTCTTGAGATCAAACTTGATCAGGTTTCAAAAGAAGCGATAAAAAGAGATAGAGAAGCCATCCGTCCTCGAAGCCTTGTCTGCCTCTAGAGATCAAATTTTCTTCATTGGTAATATTTGTTGGAATGTGTTCAAGCATGGTAGTGATGTTGGATTGGTATGACTATTCTCGTTGTGTATACAAATTAGGAAAGTGGGTTCTAGCAGTTGTGTCAATTTCTGCAAACTCAGTTACAACAATCCCATCCTCCAACATTATTGTCTAGAAATTATTTTTGATATGCCTGAATTTGGCTTAATTGTCAAAGAATTTGGTGTTTTAATCCCCAACATTAAGCCATAGCCAGTGGGATTTTAAGCACCAATTCTCAAAACATTTTGATAATTACATTGAAAATTGAACTTGTCTTTTTGTAATTGGGTTGTAATATCATGATCCTCAGAGTGCTTTCGGATCTCCTCAAGTTTGCCCCTAATTTGAAATTTCTCAATAGTTGGAGATTTAAAGCAGATTTCGGCCCATTGTTTTAGGGCTTGCTTAACCAACATAATTTTGTGCTCCCATATATACACCGATATTCCTAGGATCCAAGTGTTCCAGGTAGTTTCTACCAGATCCACAATGTTGAGGAAAAGATATGAAATGATCTTACTCAACCATTTTCAGATTTTTCTTGGCTAAAGAAAAATAGACGGGAATGTCACCCTAGGTTTATAGCCATCAAAAATAAAATCCTAACTCACAAGTATTAATTACAAGTGCTTAGGCTAGTCTTTTTCACAAATAAAAACTTGTTGAAAAATTCATTTTAATACAATTTTCTGAATATAATAGTTGTTGAAAACAAATGTAAAGACAAAAGTAAGACACTGAGATGATGATCAAGACAGATGAGACATAAAGAAATCCTTTATTTCATTCCAATTCACCAAAGAGTCATTTTCTTTACAAAATATCATACAAAAATTTTGTAACAAAGTCAAACTTAGACATCCCCGATGGAACATACAAAAGGACCTCTGATAGAAAACCAAAACTGAACTCTAAAAGATGGATCAGCTTTCCACAGATTGTTGCCCACTCGACTCTGCACAATAGCCTTTGTTAGTCACGAAAACTAATTCACAAACAAACAAGTCTACACAGACTATCAAAGATAGATCAACACCTCTGAAAAACAAGTGTCTAAATGATGTAATTCATCCTTGAATATTGTTGTCTACAATAAGACCCTGCTATCATAAAAGAGAATTAAGATTGTGATGAATAAAAGAATGAATGAAAATTGAAATATCTCAACATAAACTCAAAGAGAAAACCTTAGTATGCTTATGCTTCTATCCTCCTCTTCTTCCTCCCTTTCTTTTTTCCTTTAAGAAAATCAGAATTGGTTGAGGTAGTTGAACCACCTCATTAGTTAAGTTAACTAAAGACTCAAGCAAATTTTTAGTTAAGGGGGAAAATTAATAATCATAATAAGGGTTATAATTAAATAATAACTAGTAGGTGGGACCCCTTGTGACTCCCTTTAACTCATAAAAATCATAACATAACTAGTTACTTAAGAAAAACACACCTCATTGTGACTCCCATCGTCATATTCACATTTGACAATTTAGCTCATCATATTTGAAATTATTTTCAAAAAAATATTACTCATATATCCAAAAAAAAACATGTTGTCCAAAAATTCCTGAAGTCAACTGTCATCAACACTAGATAAAATAAAAACTCAAAAGCTATATTTCCCACTCTACGATGCAATATTTCCTTGATTGTTGTTGTCACCTTTCGATTTTCATGAATTTTCCCTTGGCTACGCTGAGCCTTTAGGACTAATCTTATTGATCACGTGGGAACAATCGTCTCTCAAATGCATCCGGGAAGACACAGATTTGTCAGAGCCATTGTAGGGTGAGGAAGTGGCAGCAGTGGCTTTTCCTTTGTCAAGGGCATGGTGGGTCTCGGGTCTCAATTTTCAACCTTTTTATAGCATGAGAGGACTGCACTGGTGAGTGGGCAGGGGAAACTTGGACAATGGGGTTAATAGGTGGAGGAGCAGGTAGGGATAAATTGGTCCAGCCACGATGTTGGGATACTTTTGGGTGGACAATCTCTTGCCATTCATCATTTTTTGGAACCTCATGTTGCAATGAGACATGAGGAGGCATAGTAATACCAGGGACTTTAGGAACTTGGAAAGGAGGCCTTTTAGGCCTATGTTGGACCACTCCTTGCCCAATCCAATTGAAAAATCTAGCCTAAAACAACTGTCCAAGCTCTTGTGAGTCAGCATCAAAATGTATGGAGAACCTTGGCCTTCTTGGGCCTATGTTCCAATTACCTCTCCCTCGGTTGCCTCGACCATGGCTCCCTCAGCTAAAAAAACTCATTCCTGCATGCATGATTGATTAGAAAATAGTCTTTTAAATAACAATACATGACAACTCTTTAAAAATATGAAATAGATTTGGCTCAACAATGTATCAGACTCATGCAATCCAATCTATACAAATTGTTTAACTGTTTATCAATGAGCAGGGGGTGAATAAAGGGTCCTGAGATATGTGAGGGGTTTGTATTGAGCGAAACATGATATGACGAGGGGGAAAAGAACATGGTTACTTCTCAAAGACAACAACAGTAAATTTTAATACAAACCAAAGAAAACATCACTATAATCCAACCAAGACACTTCGACTTCCAACTGCTTCAATACAAAATTCTTTTTGACAGTAATCGATCTTAGAACAGGGAGTGAAAAATGAATGTGGGAAGGTGACGGGGTTGTAATTAGTGAAAAGCAAAATAATGGTGGGGAAAGAGAGCAGGTATTGTTCATAAAATTAATTAAGTAATCCAAATAACCATTATGTAAAAGGAATTGCACCAACCAAATGACCATTGTGACCCAATTAACAACCACTGTGTATAGTTCACATAATTCCGTGCATTAACTAGTTCAATGTTCATAATCAAATATTTAACACAGTGTCAACAAACAAAACAGTATGCATACAACAATCTGTAGGGGAGCTCTAGTTTTTCTCATTTATTCATAAGCAATTCCCAAATGAATACACAATGAATTACTTCCACTTTTCTCATCAAATGCAGACATAAAAATCATGCTCGATTTTGTCTTTCAATTCTTTCAATAATTAAATTGCAATGTGGATGTACTAGCACAACACTCGTGCCTGACACTATTTAAAATGCATGACATTCATTTAACGCCCATAGTGGACAGTCAACATAATGATCCATATCTTGACTTGTCATTTAAACACCCAGATAACAAATCACGACTTCAACTCACACTATGTTGTGAAATGCACAACCATTCGACAAAACACAGTGTATTTATGTGACTGTACAGGTCCAACTTTCTTTGACTCTAACATTCAAAATTTTGGGCTATCCAACACAATGAGGCAACAACAACATACCCAATATCATAACACAAGTCGATCAAAATGAAACAAAGCTATGCTAAAAACTTTGTGACTATCTCTGAGTGCGCAACCAAAAAAAAATCCATAGCATACATAGTGGGCAGTCATACCATAACACCTTGATTGAAATAATCTCATGGAAATTAAACACTCAGTCATAATAATAAAAAACTTGACCTAACATGATGTGGGAACATCACAAATACCCACACATTGATATGAATCGACACTGTAACTTACTCAAATAAAAATAGTGTTGGGTTATCAATTCTTAAAACACAAGGACAGTGACTGTGCATTTGATTTATCCGATTAACCATGCTGAGATTATCTGTTAAGACCTAATATTGGCTCATTACCCCTTAATTGGGGCATATTACATTAGTAATGTTATTTTATTTATGTCGGCTTTATTCCATTAGTTGTA
>JASDQU010257035.1:0-15900 GCA_032191745.1 Picea mariana
CATCATCTTCAATGGATCATAGGATTAGCTCCCTCCTAATCCTTGTTTCATGCATGCTCTTCTCTTGGGTGATGTATAATTGGCTCCCTCCATCTGGGAGAGTCCACGCTTCCGTCTACATCTTTGTTCTCTTCTACAAAGTGTTATAAGTCTTTCTACAATTTCCTCTTGGTTGTTGACTTCTTTCTGTCTTGCTTCTTCTAAGTCTCTTGTAATAGCTTCCACATGATTTGCTTTATGCATTTCATCTTGACTTGTATAATGATAGCAATCCTTATCTTGTTGTTCTTCCATAGGTATAGTTCTTCTTGGAACATATTGTCTTCCAAGAGATAGATATATAAGATATGTACAGAGACGATGCAAACAAGATATGTACAAGAAATAATAAGATTATTGTTACCTTTAGAAGAAGAAGTCGCTTTCATCTTGCTTAGTCTTCTTTGTAGGTTCCTTTTCTTCGGCAATTGATGCTTCGTGTTTCTCCTTCCTTTTCTTTAGCCCGGGACAATGATTCTTGTAGTGACCATACTTTCGACAGTTGAAGCATTGTATTTCTAAAATATCTTTCTCTTGATTTGTCTTCTTCTTTGAACCAAACTTCCTTTTGTTCATAAAGTTCTTGAATCTTGCTGTGAAGGCTTGATCATCGTACTTCTTTTGGGGTTTCTCTTTTGCAATGATCCTTGATTCTTCTTGAGCACAGCAAGTCCAAAGTTCTTCAAATGTCGGACACTCCTTTCTTGTGTTCATCCTTGCGGCAAATGCATCCCACGTCTTGGGAAGACCATTGAGTACTATGTTTACCAACTCCTTCTCTGAGATGATCTATTCAATAGCTTGTAGTTGATCTTAACTGAGAGATTCTCACAAAGTATGATGTTATGTTGTCGTCATCATTCATCTTCATGTCAGGGAGCTCATTTTTCAGACTCATTACTTGTCCAATGTTTCTGACCAAGAAGAGATTTGTTAGGACATCGTGCATCTTCTTCGATGAGTCAAGATGGGAGATGTAGGGTATCAGGTGGTCTTTTATAGATTCCACTATGATACTCATGGCATTGATGTCACTGTCTTTGAACTTCTCCATAGCTGCAACGTTCTGTGGTTCCTTCTCTTTTCCTTCTTCAAACTTTGGTTTCACGATCTTTCCTTTCACAATATCCAGGACTTTATTCTTGGCAAGGATGAGGTCAATCCTTGTCTTCCACGCTCTGAAGTTAGAAGCTCCATCTAACTTGTTCTCTGACTTCATAGAATATGTCATGGCTGCTTTGACTTGGTCAAACCCTAGATTTGACCACAAATTCAAACTTGACGTCTTGGCTTGCTGAGAGTACCAGGAGATGCGCTAGGCTAGGGCGCACTGATCTGTCCAGAGATTAGGTCAATCTCTTCCCTTAAGGTGTCTCATCGAGAGGATTAGGGTTTCTGCAAATGCACCTGCTAGTAACCCTAGTTGCAATGCTTTGGTGACTGCTCTTGCTAGAAACCCTAGCGACGGTTCTTCAATAAGCTTAACATCCTTACAGCTATGTTTCCTTCTAGCGGTTAGACTGAGTGAAGGAGGTGTGTGCCCATAACCTGTTAGAATATAATGGATGTGCTAGTTTTACCATTGACAATATCTCTATTGTCACCCAACCATAGGCCGAAGCCACCCTCCGAGCACCTTAACCTTGACAGAGAATCACTACGCAAGCAAACACTAGGCTAGATAGCCAAACAAAGGGTAGTGCACCTTTCCCCAAGGACAGCGCACCAACAAGAGTTGATCAGATGTTCCAAACCCTAGCCAAGAGATAGTCCAAGCCAAACGTGATCTGCTAGCTGCAGCAGCTACAATGGCAGCTCTCCTCAAACCTGCGCATAAGACTGGGCACTACAGTGCGCACAAGTTGTTGCTCTGCAATTCTGAGACTGCCTGCCAGAATGAGAACTGGCCTCTTGTATTTATACTAATTATGCTTAACTGCCTAGACCGACTTCTCATTCTGGGTATCTGTGTATTCAGTATATATTATTATTTCTGGTCGACTTCTTCTCTTGGAGGCTAATAACCTAATATAAATTATCTTCTTGAGCTGACAAGTCTTCTAGGGTTATTAGCCAACTCATTAGGGTTTCTTCTTGCTTCCCGGAGTATTCTATCCTCGTCAGGTTTACACGTGGAGGTAAATACCTCCCGCAGCTACAATAATATCAACAACCCCCAACCTAGGGGTAACTCAGGAGATCGTGTCTTGAGGCCCACAGGTAGCAGACATGGAGTACCGAGAGTTGGATAGGAAAAGCATAGCCCCGGAGGGCCCTTCTTTTCAAACTGATGCATTCTACACATCACCAGCAGCAGCATCCACCACACCGTCCTAGTCCCAGAGGGCAATGGGTCTTGCTCCATGAGGTAATGGGTCTGGGTATCATGGTAAGTGTCACTCTAATATTTGAAGCATTTTGAACATTTTGCAAAGAATCTTTCTAGATTTCAGAACGTTTGCTTGGAATTTATGCTCTTTGCCTTATTTAAACCTGGTGGGTGTCAGGTTATCCTAGTAAGTTAGTCACCCTCGAGAATAAGGTGCTACAAGGGGTTCCTTGAAGAGTCATCATCCATTCCCTATCATACTTATCACCTTCCACACTTATTCCATGTCGTCTCCTTATCTTTTGGGATTTTCAGGTGTACTGACCCGAGAAGAGATTGTACCTTATTTCATGGGAAGAAGGGGCTAAAGGCCCAAAGGGGAAAAGTAGCTGGCAAAAGATAAAAGCCTAAAACATAAACCTTCTAGATGCTCGCCCAGACGGGTCTTGAGAACAATGAATTGCTTCTCTTAAAAGAATTGAAGACCTGCAAAAGATCAAACATAATAAATATCCGACTTCAATGAAAGACTAACACAAGTGCGTTATAACGCTTTGATGGTTACCCCTATGGCAATTTGTGGACCTCTCCTTTCAAGTGACATTGTGGTATTGCCCCCCGCCCTTGATTTATCTTGGGGAATACCCAGTGTTTGGACTTTAATAAATTAATGGCAATAAATGGGCTTGGAAAAATGTTGCATCACGGATGAAGGGCAGCTCACCCTCTACAAAGCACCCATAAATGAGACAATACAAACCCTTGTATGTCATGAACCCCATGCCCAAAAAGCTCACCCCACTCCACTTCACATAAACACATAACTTAGGTTCCACTTGTGAAACACCTTGGACCCGGGGAATGATTGACCTAATAGGATGCCTTATGACCTGTTATCGCACAGTTTGTAGCAAGGATAAAAGGCTAAAGGTTGAAGAGTCAAACTGGCGTAACAGGAACCAATCCCACCCAATGTCACCACAATGGGATGGTTCTTTCTGTTTAGGGTGGTAAGGTCCAAGGGAGACGTCCCCGGTGACCTGGGGTTTTGAGAAGGCAAAGGATTATAAGACAAGGATAATTTCCCCCCTCACAAGTCACCACCGAGAAGATAGTCCGGCTAAACAGCCAATAATAAAGTAAAACCCCCAAAGAGATATACCTGTCTGAGACAAAGCAACAACAAATTGATATGTGCAAGCTTGCTCAATGGGTTAGTACTTCATATAAATCAATGACTATTTGATGAACATATAACCAATTTGATAATAAATATTGACGAAGTCAATGTTTATAAAATAGCAATGAAAATTATGTCACTTCTTCAATAAATGTTGAAACAATATGGCATTCAATGCAATAAATCAATACTTCATTCAATTAATGCCTTTAATCACCATTCAATTGCTTATAAAGAAAATGTCTAGCTGCACTAGTGATATTATAGCTAAAGATGACGGTAGCAATAGGTTAGTTAGGTTAGTTTCTAGGCTAGGGTTAGTAGTTAGGGTTTGATTCAAGGTTTTGAAAATGATTGTGATCAAGTTCACTTCAAAGCAAGAGGTCTTTAGATCAGTGCCTTAGGGTTAATGGAGTCAAAAGTGAAGGACGCAAGAGCTGAAGGATTAGGATGGTACGACTAAGGACTAGAGGGAGAAACTTTGAGGTGTTGCTAGAGCAAGGCCTCAAATTCAAAACCCTAGGGGAGAGAGGCTCACCTTGGTGTAGGGGAACTAGGCCTTGGTGCTCTCTCCTCCTTCCTTAACTCAATGGCAATCACGGCTAGCTGAAGAAATAGCATAAACCAAGACAAGAGGGTTTGATGAAGAAAAGTGTTGCTACAACAAGGCTCTACCAGCAAACCCTAGAAAAATCAACCCAAAGTGTAGAAGACCTAGGCTTTAAGGCGTCTCCTTCTTCTCAACTTGTAAATAGTACGGCTAGCAAAAGGGAAGAAAGAATGAGAGTGTAGCTACGGCTAGGCTCTCTCCTTCAAACAATCGCTGAAAAATTCTCAATGGGGACATGAGACAAGGACCTACTTGAGTGCTTGTCACCTAGGGTTTATTCAACAAAATTATAAATATATATAAGAAATAAGTAATGCAACCATTCAACCAAGAAGTTTTGCAGAAAAATACTTACATATCACCAAGAAAAAGCATAGCAAACCCTAGTTGTAACACCTTCCATTAAGAGAAATGTCAAAATGTGCCAAAAAAGTCTTCCTTCAACAAGTGCGCCTCACAAATTCAGCCAATAACCCAAGAGAGGGCGCAAATTTCAGACCTCACTATGAGTGAGTGTGAGATGATGAAAAAATGAAGGTAAAAATCCTTCATTTATACAGTACCATGACCTAAATTTACATTTTAGGTCATGAAAAAGGTCGACAAGGCCAAAACACTAAATCATATTGTTTTTATATTTAAATGTCAAATTAAAACCCTAATCAAGCTAAAAAGAGACATCAAGCCCCTCTAAGGGAGACGTTAGCCCCTTCTAGGGCAAATGGGGCATCCTGAAGCAAAACGTTAGCCCTCCTTGGGCTTATCCAACCTGCCACACGTGCCAATACTGCCCACTCAGCCTCCCAAGACGTCCATAAGGCTAGATGACGTCATGGTCATCATGGGTGACGTCCTAGGCCTTCCAAGGCCAACGTCCCACTGAAAAAGGGCCAATCCCCCTAGGTCAAGCTCTGCCAGGGTGCCTCTGGTGGAACGTCCTCCTCTTCTCCAGTGCAAAGCCCCTGATCCATCTCTGTCCTATCTCTGCCCCCTGATGGGGTCTCAGCATCCATCCGATGGGCTCTTCGGCCCCATGGAAGTCCGAACTGATCATCTCCCCATGTGTACCGGTCCAAAATGGTACATGTCCGTCGGGCATGATCCTGCACATCAACAGCTACGCCCTCCATGGGCTCATCAGTCACAGGGATCATAGCAATGTCAATCACATCTCATCATCAATATTATCAAACATGTGCATAAAATCCCTAATACATCAGTTAAAAGCTCAAAGACATTACACAAGCCTACAATACAAGTTTGGAGAAAAGGACAAGGCATCCTATTGGGCTAGTGTCCAATGGAAAAGGAAAGTTCCTGGAAGAAACCTCATCCAAGCCATGTAAGTGGGTGATGTGGTCAGGGGATGTCCAAGCATCTAGGTGCAATGAGGGCCGAGGATGCAAAAATGTTACCTGTAGATGCCTTTGTAGAAGGCGAGTTGTACCTGTCCTGGATGCATTTTTTCTAAGCCCATTCTTGCCTTTTATTCTTTATTGTTTTTTGTTCAAGAGCTAATCAAGGGACACTGCCCTGAAGTGGTGACCAATGGTAACAGCGTTACCCACAAGTACTTTCACAGAAATGAGAAGGTTGGCTCATGATAAGACCCCCTTTCCCTTGGCCATGCAACCAAGAGTCACTACCCTGGCGTGGTAACCAGCTGGTGGTAATGTCATACTACTAGGTACCCATGGACCTAATAGGTCAGCTCGTGATGAGACCCCCTATCCTCTGATCAGGTCTTGTTTTATTATTTTTCCGAGTTCCTCTTATTTCTTGCTGAGAAGCCTTTTATTGCTTTCTCAGGGATCCCTGGGCGAAGCATCTCGAGGTTTTATTCTTAGGATTTTATCTTTACCAGCTGCTTTTACCTTCTGGGCCTTTAGCCCCTTCTTCCCACGAGGTAAGGTGGAATCCTGCAAATAGGTCAACCCAGTGCCTGGACAAGTGGAATGGGGTAGGTGAGCGGAAAGCAAGATGAAAAAGTGGTGCTGTGAAGGGAGCAGACGATGGGTTTTCAGAAATCCCCCCAGTGGCAAACCAAAACCTATAGACACAGGCTTGTTAGGGCACCCTGTCAATCCCCCCAAACATGGTCAAGTGGGCAAGTGTAAGATCCAAGCAGTTGTTAGAAAATAAAGGAATTAGATGCACATATTCGAGGGTTTTGGCGATCAAAGTGACATACCATGATACCTGGACTAATTACCTCATGGAGCAAGAACCATCTCTGACACAGGACCAAGCCGATGGTGATGGATGTTCTTGTTGCTGACAAGAAAAAAATGCTGGAAGAAAGAAAAGGTGGACCCTCCAGAGCCATGCTAAAGTCAATCCTGCTCTCGGTACTCCATGTCTTGGACCTGTGGGCCTCGAGACATGATCTCCTAGTTATCCCTAAAAGTGGGGGATAATAAGACCTAAATTTGACAAATTGTGTAACGTCTTGGGTAATTTGTTTAGTTTGAAAAGGAGAGTTTGATGCACATGTTTGGGTGGTTTGATTATTAGAAGTGGTTTACTTGTTATGATACTTGTGACTCATGGACCCCTGGAGGGCATATTTGTTTGCCTTTGCAAGACCTTGCCTGATGGACAGATATTCATGAGGATATGATCAATTCGGACCTTCATAAGGGATTGAAGCCCAAGGATGGATGCAGAGACCCCAGGCCAAGGGCAAGATCGTGATGACCAGCTTGCATGGTGAAGGAAGAGGATGTTTCCTTTGGAGGCACCTTGGCAGACCTTGACAACCAGTTGCCACCCTTCCCCACCTGGACGATGGCCTTAGGAGGCCTTGGACGTCACCCTAGTAGCCCATGATGTCACCCAGGGCTAGGGTTTGACACTTGCAGATGTTGCACCATAGTTTTGGCATGTGCGGCATGGAAACAAGACTTTGGAGGCCCAACGCTCTACTAGATGACCTCAATGCTTCATGTTGAAGGCCTAACGTCACCCTAGGAAGGATGACATCACCCTCATTAGGGTTATTTTGGGAAAATTGATTTAATTTTTGAATTTTAAGAACAAATTGACATGTAGGCTTTGTTTTGTGAAAAGACACAATTGTTGGGTAAATAAGCCATGATTTCCCATATAAATATGACTGGCTGAATTCATTTTTTCATCATAACTCATTACACACAAGTTGTGGACTGAAATTTTCGCCCTCTTTAAGGGCCATTGGCTGAAATAACTAGTGTGCATCTCTTGGGGAGGCTTTTTGGTGATGTATCTTGGCTATTTTCATGGTGGAAAGGTCTTCAACTAGAGTTTGGCTTGATTATTCTTGGTGAAGTAGAAAATCTGCAATTTTCTTCATGTAATAAATGCTTGGAGTAAATTTTACTTATTTCATGTTGAAGATTATGAAATTGCTTGCTTAAACCCTAGGAGAGAAACATAAGGTGCTTCTTTCTCTCTCTAGCTTTTCTATTTGTTTAAATTTGTCAAGTATACCTTGTTTAGAAGTGACCACTAGAGCCCTAAAGTGCTAGCACTCTAGTAGCTTCAATCTAATTGCTTATTGCATAATATTTTTTTTAATAGTCTAAGGAAGGTGTGCTAGGGCCTAAAAGTGCTTATTCTCTAGTAAATTCTTCTTCAAGACTTGGATGTTTGAGGCCTTGAAGTGCCAACACCTCTTGCATCCACCTCTTTCCTTTGACACGTATTATCATTGTTGTTTTCCCCCAAGTTATATTGCTGTTGTTATTGAATCCATAAGCCCAAAAAGGCACTTGTCCACTTGCTTTTGTGAGTGATTGGTCAAACAAACACTCAAACTCTCTTCATTGAAACTCTTACTAACGTTTACTAACACTAGCCTTGACTTATTCACTAGTTAACTTGTTGCTGTTGCAAATCAGTCATACTAATCCATACTAATTTGCTGCATACACTTACAAGCTCATGTCTAACTCACTCAAAATTTGCTTGTGATAATTGTTAAATAATCTACTTGATAAATGCTAAGTTTCCATGGTATTTTCTTGCAATTCTGAGCACTAATTCTTGTGGTTGTTACAAAATGTTTATTGCTGCTATAAACTGATAAATTGCTGCAAATTAACTTCAGCCACTATATTTTTTGAGTGTCTACCGTCTTTTGAGGCTTTTACTATCATTTCGGTACTTGGAAAGTGTTATATGCATGCTATATTGTTATTGTTCCGGGCAGGTACATCAACATTCTTCATTGCCTCTATTCTTCAGACATAGACACCTTTGACTTTGGTGACTAGTGAGAGGGGGGGTATTTCTTTGTCCTCATCCTTAGCTTACCTAGCCCTTTAGGCCATCCGGGATGCCTCCCTTGGGGTAGAGTCTCTCTTACTCCTAAAAGAAGGGGATTTCCTATTGAGGTGATAGTGATAGGATATTCCATTGTTACACCAATCTCCCTCACTTGCCTTGGGCTTTGGGCAAGTACAGATTACGTGATAACATTTTTGGCGCCATTGTCGGGGAACGTCGAGTAAATTTTCCTCAACAACATATCTTTGGTAAGCCTTTCCTAAAGCCTCTTACTTTACAAGCTTACTTGGCAACTCCACTAAGGGTGATTCCCTCATTTCCTTTGATAATCCTTAAGAGGTTATCTGGCAACTCCACAAAGCTCAGGGAGGTACACCAACCCTCCCAGGTCTTATAGAAGAAGGCCTCCCCGAGATTCTCCTGTAGTAAAATCACTGTTTGGTGGGAGCCTTCCCTTAAACACAATGGCTAACGCCTGGACTCAAACTCAGAACCAGAATCAAAAGCAATGGGCGTCTAAGCTCTTTAAGCCATTAAACATTAAGGGAATTCCGGGATACCCTCGGCAAACGCCTGCAAAAATGAGAAATGGCTACCTAAATTCATTGGTAATGATGTGGTTAGCGTTGAAGACCATATGAGTAATTTTTGGGCCTTCTTTCAACTCCACCCTATCAGTGATGATGCTGAAGACCTGGCAATGAAACTTTTCTGCCACTCTTTAAGATGGTGTCAGAAGATAGTATGATGGTTTCCCTGATGCTAATATTACATCTATGGATCAATTAGAAGAAGTCTTCCTCAAGAGATGGAGTGTCAAAGAGGATCCTAACATGTTGCTAACAAGACTTAATGACATCAAAGCTGAGAATGAAACTATCAAGGAATTCCATGCCAAATTTGAGAGACTTTTACATCAAGTCCCTAAAAGCCACCACCCTGGGAATGATTTTCTCCTTTTCCTTTACACCAAGGCGTTCTTAAGAAAAATGGATTTCATGATTAGGAACAAGGCCCCAAGGACAATCCAAGAGGCTCATGAGATTGCTACGAAGATTGAGAATAAATTGTCATCATCCAAGGTTGAACCTTTCTCTGCTCCAAGAGTTAAAATTGATGCCAAGCCCAAAGTAATACACAACGTTGAGGCCACCTCAGATATTGGTGCTTCTTTGGAAAAACTTCAAGGAACTGTAGAAAGCATTGTGAAAAATCAAGAATTGATGATGAATAGGATTGTCAATTTAGAAAAAGCCCAACAATAAGCTCTTAGACCCCCTTACAAGGGGCAGTTTCAAAAGAATGGCCAGGGATTCAAGCCATGAAGTGACTACGATGTCCCTAACCCCCTCGCTCCTACAAATGTTGTAAGAGAAAATCTGTGGTGCTTTCAATGTAGAGAATCACATTAGGAGCATGAGTGTCCATTGAATGATAGGGATTTTGAACAAGTGAATATTATGAGTCATGTCTTTGTTGAAGAACCACAATTTTTCCTTAATATCACACCTGAACAGCATGAAGAAGGCATGAAGGAGGCAGCTAGAAGAGAAAGGATGGAAGTTATAAACGACCTTGATGAAGAGTCGAGGGAGAAGTTGAAGGAACAAGAGTTGCAAGTCTACACTAGGCAAAAACGAATGCCCCAACCTCCCCCCACTGACCCTAAAGCTTCACAACAGAAACCTCCACCTATGAGTATGCTCCTCCCCAAATCCACGCCCAAAGGTTAATGTTGATTTAAATTTTGACCTGGAAGGTGCTTTGGAAAAAATGCATGTGACATTCCCCTTGAAAGAAATCATTAAGGTTCCTTCCATGAAAAATAGGTTTGAGAGATTTTTCAAGGTATTGGATGAACCAGTAGATCCCCCTATTATGTTACAAGCAGATCATTTCAGGGTACAATATGATGGTCACCCACCTTTTTTCATGTCATTGCAAATAAATAACAAGTGTCTGAACAACTGCATGCTTGACTCGAGAGTAGGTGCTAATATGATGTCCTTGAAGGTGATGGAACAATTAGGTCTGAAAACCACACGACCCTACCGGAATGTGTGTGGATTTGAGTCTAGGGCCATACCTACCCATGGAGTAGTTGAGAATGTGAGAGTGCACCTTGCTAAGTATCCTGAGAGGGTCATCCAAATTGATATCGTGGTGGTAGATGTCCCTGATGTATGGGGAATGCTCTTGTCTAGAAAGTTTGTCGTGAAGTTGGGTGGTACGTTGGAAATGGACTTGACTTATATCAATTTGCCCATGAAAGATGAAACTATTGCATGCTTACCGAACATGCCAATGGCCAAGGCTCATGTACAAGAGATTGGCGTTGAACCTAAGACTAACGACGTACATAAACCAACAAAAGAAACTCCTATTTTCTCTCCAGATGACTTGCCTTTCGCTGAGGAGGAAGAATTTGATGAAATACAATGGCCAAAGAAAGAAGAATATCAACAATTACTTGACAAGTACAAGGACAAAGAAGTTGGCTCTGTCAAAGTATTAAAGAAGGAAGACAAAGATATATTGGTTAAATCGAGCCAGGAAGAGGTCCTTACAACAGAATCCCACCCACCTCCCTCAAAGCAATATACCAGAGTGATACAAGAACCAATGAAGCTTGAAGTGAAAGAATACTGAGAGGGAGACATGGTGTTGATGTGGGATACAAAGATGGGCGAACCTAACAACATTAAAGGATGCGCAAAGTTTTGGCTAGGACCCTTCAAGCTCAGAATGAAGTCAGTCAATGATTCCTACTACTTGTCCACGCTCGAAGGGAGGAAACGTCCATTACCAGTTAGTGGGCGCCTCCTCAAGCCCCACCATGGGGGAGAGACTTGACTTCACAAGTAAGTGTAGGTAGGTAGGCATTTGCATCCATTGTATATACCATGCATATCATGTTAGTGTAGCTACATTTTCATTTTCATATTGCTTTATTTCATTTATATATATTGTATGATCATGATTACATGTTAGAATAGAGATATTCCTCTTACTTTTCATTTTGATTTTTACAATATATGGAAAAAGGGTGATATCACCACCGTAGATACACTAAAATATTCTTTTGAGTTTTGGCAGGCACAGGTCATGCCAGAGATGTTGAAGTTCTCACGCGCTCTACAGTGAGCACATGTCCCCGAGTAGGAGCCAAATGTTACCCCCAACCTAGGGGTAACTAAGGAGATCATGTCTCGAGGCCCACAGGTAGCAGACATGGAGTATCGAGAGATGGATGGGCAAATCATAGCCCCGAAGGGCCCTCCTTTTACAACTGATGCATTCTACACATCACCAGCAGCAACATCCACCACACCGGCCTGGTCCCAGAGGGCAATGCGTCTTGCTCCATGAGGTAATGAGTATGGGTATAATGGTTAGTGTCACTCAAATATTTGAACATGTTGCAAAGAATCTTTCTTGATTTCAGAACATGTGCTTCGAATTTATGCTCTTTTACTTATTTAAACATGGTGGGTGTCAGGTTATCCTAGTAAGTTGGTCAGCCTCGGGAATAAGGTGCTACTGGGGGATTCCTTGAAGAGTCATCGTCCATTCCCTATCATACTTATCACCTTCCACACTTCTTCCATGTCGTCTCCTTATCTTTTGGGATTTTTGGGTGTACTGACCCGAGAAGGGATTGTACCTTATTTAATAGGAAGAAGGGGCTAAAGGCCCAAAGGGGAAAAGTAGCTGGTAGAAGATAAAAGCCTAAAATATAAACCTTCTAGATGCTCGCCCAGACAGGTCTTGAGAACAATGAACTGCTTCTCTTAAAAGAATTGAAGACCTGCAAAAGATCAAACATAATAAATATCCCACTTGAATGTAAGACTAACACAAGTGCATTATAACACTTTGATGGTTACCCCTATGGCACTTTATGGACCTCTCCTTTCAAGTGACACTGTGGTATTGCCCCCGCCCTTGATTTATCTTGGGGAATACCGAGTGTTTGGACTTTAATAAATGAATGGAAATAAATGGGCTTGGAAAATGTTGCATCACAGACGAAGGGCAGCTCACCCTCTACAAAGGCACCCATAAATGAGACAATGCAAACCCTTGTATGTCATGAACCTCATGCCCAGAAGCTCACCCCACTCCACTTCACATGCACATATGACTTAGATAGCTTCCACTTGGGAAACACCTTGGACCCGGGGAATGATTGACCCAATAGGATGCCTTGAGACCCCTCCCACACCTAAATTTGACAAATTGTATAATGTATTTAAGCATTTGTTTAGTTTGAAAAGGGGGGTTTGATGCACATATTCAGGTGGTTTGGTTATTAGATGTGGCTTACTTGTTATGATACTTGTGACTCATGGACCCCTGGAGGGGTTATCTGTTTCCCTTTGTAGGACCTTGCCCGGTGGATAGGTATTCATGAGGAGATGATCAGTTTCGACCTTCATGAGGGCTTGAAGCCCAAGGATGGATGCAGAGACCCCAGGCCTAGGGCAAGATCGTGATGACCAGCTTGCACGCTGAAGGAAGACGACGTTGCCTTTGGAGGCACACCGACAGGCCTTGACGACCAGTTGCCACCCTTCCCCACCTGGACAATGGCCTTAGGAGGCCTTGGACGTCACCCTAGTAGCCCATGACGTCACCCAAGGCTAGGGTTTGACACTTGCAAATGTTGGACCATAGTTTTGGCACGTGTGGTATGGAAACAGGCCTTTGGAGTCTGTTGTTGTCCTTATGCACACTTGCTAACGTGAGCTAAGTCCAACTCACTTAGTGTGCCCTCGGAGACACAATGTCTAAGTTCCAAGTCCACACTGTCACCTTGACTGGAACTTCTTCCTTCTAGGCTTACTCCTAGGGAAGCCAAGGGGGGTAGTCCCTAGTTACTAAGTTAATTTTAAAGTTAATGTTCTAGGAGTTAATTTTAATTGGTTAAAGGCTAAGGGAAAACTAGCCTAGGATGACAAGCAGCAATGCAAGTGCAAGTCTTAATCTAAATGAAAAGCAGCCCTTTCCCTAAGTCAACTAAGGACTAGTGCCTAAGGTTGGGCAAATGGGGTCAACTATGTTTGAGGGTGGTTCAATTACAAAAAGGTTTACAATTGAATCAAGTTGAACTACCCCAAACCAAGATTATTAATACTTACAAAAGAATACTAAAGATTACAAGTTATTATACTATTAACAAAAGATACAACAATGTACAAAGATACAAGAAGTGTAAGTGTTCACAATTTGCCAAGCATGCCCCAATAGCACTTACTCTATTGGACTGCCTTCACTGGCTATAATCACACAAGCACTCAAGGATCAAAAGAAGTAATGCCTCCCCAAGTGGGATACTCAAAACTTCCTTGATCCACACCACAATAATCAACAAATAAGATATTTCAATGATTACCAAAGTATTCACTTAGACATAAGAAATATTCACCAACAAGTTGCACATAAGATAAGCAAATAATATTGTCACCAATGATGTGTTCCTATCAATACATCTACCCCAAACATACAAAGGTGATCTATGCAACTATGTGTTTAGGAGTTTCTTAAAGATTGATTAATTTTGTTTCCCTTTCCCCCTAAACTAGGTGTGTGCTCCAAGCTTCCTCCTCCCTTGGCCAAATGACTGCCCGGTGCTCAAGATAGTAGGGCTACGAGTCCCTACCCTAGCTTCCAAGGTCAGCCCGCACAGTAAGAGGTAGTCCGAGAAGGGATCTCCCCAACGAAATCACGGGACGGTCCCCCGCCACTTCCCCATGGACTGTCCCTCAAACCCGTTTTAGATGGTGGAGATGGCTGAATGGACCCCCTAAAATTGTTCCTAAGTGTTATTATGACCCTAGGGCAGGTCTTTAGATGTGTTGGGTGTATTTTAGATGAGTTTTAGACACTTAAAAATTATGTTTTTAGCGCATGGCCGTGAGCAAAAAGTATGAAAATAGTGCTTGCAATGTGTCAATTAAACCATTAATAACATGTCAAAACGTGAGGAAAGTGTAGCACAATGTTATACCATTAACCATGAACCATTCAATAAGTACAACTGAATATTAAAGATGAAGCGTGAGCACTTAAGAAGATGTAAATATGTATGCCTTACACCATAAGATGAGTTAATTTAAGCACAAAGATGTTAAATGTAAAGCATTAACCCATAAGCATGAGATAAACGATGTGAATAGTGCTTGAAGTAAGGTTAAGATTGTGAATGCTTAAACCATAGACCAAGACGTGAGCATTAAGATGTTATAACCATGAACATTTAAACCATAAACATAGGGTCATATATGTGCAAGACGTGGCTTAAAATGACTAAGACGTGGATGCTTAAAAATGAACCAAGACGTGAGCAACAAGAAATATTCCACATCACTTATGTTTAACCATCACCATAGCATATAACTTGAAAAAAAACAAAGAAAAGACGTCTTGCCAATGTGATTAACAAAATGAGATCTAAGAGTTAACCATCATCCACATGTGTTTGCTAAGCCTATGAAAATGAAAGTGCTTTAAAGATGAAGTACTTAGCAAAACGAAAATGAAACTTAAACCATATGTATCACATGCATATAAGAATTTTAAATGGCAAAGTAACTTGAAATGAAAAGAACTAAAGCATTTAAGATAGCATTTAAGTTACTAAATCATTTACCATGAGAGCAATAGCATGTGAAAACGAAATCTTAATGGAAATAAAACTTTAGAAAGATGATTATTATCTAAGATATTCTAACAACTAAGCATGTAGATCATCACAAGTAGATTTCTTTAAGCCAAGGCGATTTTGGGGATGACTCCCCCAAGGTGCCGGCAAGTGAGATTAATATTACTATTTATGATTTTATTTTAAAAAAGAATAGGGCTTGAAAATGAAACACCACTACAATGACCAAGGTGGTGGCAAGCCTTCCAATATTGGTCAAAGAGGGTAGCTTAAAATTAAAATAACTTAAAGAGATCAAAGCAAAACTAACTAGCAATATTATGCACAAAAGAATAAACTAATCAAAAGTACAAACAAACTACTTTTATTTTTAGGGCCCAAAAAGTGAAAGAAATATTGCAGAAAATTAGAAATGTGAAGGAAAGAGAAGGAGAAATGTTACCCAAACCAAGAAGAAGTGTTTGGGAAGCCTCCTAGGTGTTTCTTGGCAGCTTGTATCTTCAAATCTGTCACTAACCTGCAAAAAACAGCAAGCAAAAGCTTGCTGGAAATGCTGCAAAAACACCAAAATATGTTACAGAAATTTCTGTTTTTACACAGAAATTTCCAGCATACAAACCAGAAATATAAAAATGATTTTTTTGACCTATCTAAGAGGTAGCTAGCTACAGAAAATAAGATGGAATGACAGCAATATATCAGATGTAAAAGAAAGTGCAAGGAGTTTGTGCAAGTGATGGCTGAAAACTGCTCTAAAGTCTCTTCCAAACCATAACCTGTGAGACAAATCTGCAACTCAAACACAATGTGAA
>JASDQU010257036.1:0-15900 GCA_032191745.1 Picea mariana
CGCCTGGAACGAGGTAGGTTGATCTAGCCATTGCATTTACTAAAAAGAAATGGGATTTAAGTCTGGGGATGAAGGTAGAAAGTAAATTTTCTCTAGGTCATATCTGCATGCAAAGTCTAACCCTATTTGCTAGTTCATAAGTAGATTTCCCTCACAACAGTTAGTATGACATTAAATCCTTCAAATCATCATGTAATCCCTCTAAAGGAGATATTCAATGTCCAAGTGCAATATGGGTTATCCTATAATGCCTTGGATAATTGTAGTTTAGTTAGGGGGATAATATGGGTTACTTAGGTAGGTACCCAAGAGGAATAATAATATATATATGTATTGTTATCTATGAAGGCCACTTTTAGTAAATAATACCTAGTGTGAACAAAATAAATGTAAGAGGGCTTACTAGAAGGTTCCTCCTCTAGAATGTTTTTGTGTTGTAATTAACACTATATAAAGGGGTGTAAACAATGTAATGGGAATGTTTAGAAGTATTTTATTTGGAGTGTATCTCATTAGGAGGTTTCCCCAATTAAGAGGTAAGTGATCAGGAGTGGATCCATTCCTTAAAAGGATAGATTGTACGATGTTTCCCTACCTTAACAGTTTTCATATAATAAAGCGGGATTTCGTCTATACCTTGTGTGGTGATTTATTATTTATATATTTGGTACTTAACGATAGTAGGAATGGGTTTGAAGTCCTTGTGAATGGTCATGAGAGGAAAATAAGACCCTTGGGCCCTAGATGAAGCCTCTAGAGAGTAAGGGCCATGGACAAGGCCATAAACCCAAAAACATGCTAAGTATAAGAGATCATTTTTCTAGAGTGGGATATTGGACCAAATTGAGGTTCTGTGCACTAGGAAAGGGTATCAAACAATGATTTGGGGATAAATTGATAGAATCAATCCCTAAATTGAAATTATCTAGCTAATGGGACAGGATCAAAGATCCAAATCATACATAGATTCTTTAAAGTGTATATTTATATTACAAGTGGGATATGGACACAGTCAAATGTTTTTGTGTAATAGGGATGGGTATTAATTACTTAACCATATTCAAGGGAGGAAAGAAAATTCATTATGCCATAAATGAATCTCTAGGGCATATTGACCATTGACATGACGTGAAACCACAATATAATCCATTTAGATCTGATATTTTCTCCCCACGTCGAATATCGGTAGCAACATGAGTTATTGGATACTATGAGTGGGTCTTAAGGAATTAGTTGTAGTTAAGAGAGGAAAATAAGGCCCTTTGGACCTGAATGAATCCTTTAGGTATTAAGGGCCATAAAAAACTACATAAACCACATAGCATGTCCTCTATAGTGGTTCATTATCTTTTTAGTGAGAAATGGGCACCATTACAATGTTTGATGCATTAGGGATGAGTTTTGAGGCCTTAGCCAAGGTTGGGCGATAAACCTAGGGAATTATATAGTAGAAAACGATTCTTAGGATAATGGGTAATGATCAAGTTCGTAAGCTATAACATAAACCCTCTAAAAGGACCTTTTGTATACGAGTGTGATGGGGGTTCCATTAGGAGGTTTTAAGTAGTAACAATGGATCTTGGGGCCTTAATCATGGTTAGGGGAGGAAAGTAAGGTACTTAATCTCTACATGAATCTTATATTCCTTATGAGACGTGAAATATTCCTTAAACCACCACAAAATCCCTATGAAAAGTCCCTTTGTCCTTGAGTGGGATATGGATACCATTAGGAAGTTTTTCACACAAGAGATAGATCTCAGGCCTTTTCCCAAAATAAATATGATATCAGCTTGGTCCCTAAAGTAGGTCTTAAATCACCACATGTACGTAGATCATTGGCCTCTTGGTGTGATATGGGTTTCACTAAGATATTTTAAGTACTATATATGGGTATCATGGCATTGATCATGGTCGATGAAGGAAAACACTGGTTAATCATCTAAGGTTAATAATCATTTAATAAAACCTTTGTTTGACAACACATGTATTCCAGTAGAGGATAACCACCTTCAATAACCACTCACACAACCAGATAAAATATCAACACACTGATGTTTTGATGTGGTAAAATCCCTACGGGGGAACATCCACAACCCTAACCAACGTGGCCACTTGGAGAAATTTATTAATGCAAAAGAAAAATATTACAAAGAGATTTACAAGTGATTTTCTTAGAATCAATCATCAAAAAAAAACCCTCCATGCTCTTTAAATAGAGATTATGGCCTAATCGGGTGTTAATACACATATCAATGTAGTCATTAATATCGAGGATAATATAAACCATTGGATCACTCTATGTTGGGAAAATATCGTGATCATTAAATTACCTAACTACAAATCCATACTAATGCATAATAAAGAAACACACTTTTACCTAATGACACATTAGACCATGTTGATCTTAACTAGCTCCTAAGTGTCTAAATGTCCTAACATCCCCCCTTAATAACAACTTGCGATAGGATTGAAGTATGTACAAAGGAAACACGATAGGATAAGGAAGGAGGAATTAGGGCCTATCCCCCCTTAATGACAACTTCATGGACTCCTAACATAGATCAAATTTTGGAAATAATCACTTTTGTAAGATTCTTTGTGAAAATGTCTGCAACTTGATATTCTATAGGGAAAAAGAGCACTTCAATATCTTGATCATGAATGAGATTTTTGATGAAATGCATGTGTATATTGATTTATTTGCTTGATTGATGTTGAACTAGATCTTTGGTAAGCTTGATGGCACTCTGATTGTTTCACCAAAGCGTGGTTGGATGATGTTTCTTGAATCCAACATATGAAAGGATTTACTGAAGCGACAAGGATTCCTAAATTGAATTAATTGTTTCTCAATAATCTACTTATGTTGAAGAAAGAGAAATATCCTTTTATTTTTTATAGGCCCAAGTGATAGTTTTTGAACCAAGGATGAAAAAATAACCTGTAGTATAATTTTGATCATCAAGATCGTCAACCCAATATGAATCAATGAAACCAACCAACAAAGGAGTCCCAACTGAGTTGTAATGTATCATGAACTGAACTCTACCTCAGATATACCAAAGTATACTATTAGTTTCTCTCAAATTTATTTCATGGGGTGTTTTCACATACTGGGAAACAATAGTGACAACAAAGGAAATATCAGGACAAGTATGAGACAAGTATACAAGGCTACCAACTATCTAACATTATAAAGTGGCATAAACTTCGGTAAAAGTACAGTTTGAAAAAAATTGACTACAGACTGGAGGGGAGAAGGGGATTCTTTAGAATATTTCATGTCAAAGTGACATAGAAGGTCGTCAACATACTTAGAATGGGAAATAAAAATTACTTCCTTGGTTTTCAAAACTTGGAGGCCAAGGAAATAATGCAAATAACCTATCTTAAGAACCAACTACTTGCATATACAAACACCACAAAGATTCAAAGAAAAATATAGAAGAAACACACTTTTATTATAAGAAAACCATTGAGGTAGAGAAACACCATACAATGGATCCTATTATGGAAGGGATCCTTTGTTGTTCACTTGCCTCTTTGAGGGGGAAACCTCCTAATGAACTTCAACTCCAAATACAATACTTCTCAAATTGTCTAATTACATTGCTTGGCCCCCTTTATATAGTGCTACCACCCACCTATGAACATTCTAGAGGAGGAACCTTCTAGAAGTGGATCCTTCTACGAAGTCATCTTACATTTATTATATCTAACTACCATAGTGGGACTTATTTAATACTATAGTGGACCTATTCCACCTTACATTGAATGGCCTCCACTATTATCACTATGGGCCCTCTGGACCCCCCTACCACCTCTCTAGATACCTAACATTCCATCCCCCTTATTAAATTGTTGTCCTCTATGCTTGTTATGAGGGTGTAGAACCATATACCAGGATCCCATTGATAAGTGTGGACCATAGTGCTAAAATAGACTAGAAAACCATGGTCCCATGTAGAAATGAAAGCCACCATGTTGAAGTAGTCCAACCTCCATTGTACACCAGGGTCCCATGTCCAAGTGCTCATGTGAACTCTACGTGGAATATATTGGAACCCAATAACCAGCTGAAATTTATGCTCCAAAGAGTGACGTCTGTCATGTGGATCCAAATAAGAAGATCCATCCACATAGTGGGAAAGGGTCGTAGCAGAATCTGGAAGAAATAATACCAGTATAGAATATGTAGGATGGACACTGGTAATAATCATTGGCTCCCAATTTTTCACATTGATGTTCTCTATAGAAGGTGGAGTCGAGTTATCAAATAAAATATGAAGACAGTTTTCATTCTAAAAAGGAAAACTGTCAATATACCAATGATCACAATCAGCCTCGAAATTATACCAATCATATCTTTCTTGATTTTATTCGTCCATAATATGCCTTGAAATTTTATACTCTTGAATACATTCCTCCTGAATATGTGGCATTTCAACTTTGAGCTCTTGAATATATTTCTCTTGGATATGTTGCATTTCAACTTTGAGCTCTCGAATATGTTGCATTTCAACTTTGAGCTCTTGAATATGTTTCTCCTCAGTATGTTGCGTTTCAACTTTGAACTCTTGAATTGTTTTCTTGATGGCTTCCATGATTTGAGAGAAAATATCCATCGGAAACACCACATATAATATACCAAAAGTAATTTATTAAAATTATTTATCCAATGGCATTGATATGGTAGAAATCTGAGTACCGTATGAAAAGTTATGAACTCTGCAGTCCCACAGCCATTTTGAAAACCCCCTTAAAATAGTTGATTTTAAATCAACAATATCTTCACTTCCAGAGCTCTGATTTAGACGATTTGTTTTTGAAATTGGGTGAAATTGTGAGAGGAACTCATATATTCAATCTTTTTTTGAAAATTCATCCCCAACTGCTATAGAAATTAGAAACATCATGCATCCATCTGCAGAAAAATACTGAAAATAACAGATTTTAAAACTTCAATAACTTACTTCTCGGACTCCATTTCAGACACATTTTTTTAATTGGGTGTTTTCTGAGAGGAACTTGGGTATACAACCTTTTTCTGCAAAGTTTTCACATAAATATATAGAAATCATTGACAGGTATTCTATATGTACTAATTCCCTCAATTAAATTGCCAACCCGGGGTAAGTAAACTTAGATTTGTGGAACTGTATGAGCCAAGGAAGACACGATAATGGAAGGATTTCCTAGCTAATGAGATGGTCTACCGTAGGGATCAACACTCTATCCAACTTACAATTCTAATTTCTAAAGAAATGACTTTTCAAATCTAGTTAATTAGCAAATTCTAAGTAAAGCAACCATCAATTAATGAGCCTTAAGCAATTATAGATTTATGACCTATTTGACCTAAGTAACCTTAAACAATGAGATATGGACTATTTCTAAATAATCAAATAACAAGCAATCTATTTCAAAGCTAGTTAATCTATTCAATCTATTTTTAAATAAGCAGCAAAAAATAAGCTATTTCTGAGTTATTTGATCTATCTATCTCTGAGAAAGTAAATAAGAAAGTAAACAACTAATCTATCAAAACCATCTTGACAAGGGAACTATATTCTTAAAAATTACTCATGACTATTTCTATTTTTCAAAGAACAAACTTTAATCTACTTAACCAAAAGCAAAAGTGTTATGACTGTATTCAAATTCTAATTGATCAAAACTATTGCCATCATGCAGTTAAAAGAAGGAAAGTATTCAAAGGTGATGATTGTGTCTTCGGCGTCGAATAACATCATGATGGCATCTTACTATTAGTGATAGTTCAAGTGGAATTAATTCAATGTTGACTTCTACAAAGAAATGGAAAGTATGGATAAGACAATATCTAGAGAGTTTTGCCATCATAGAAGCAACACTAAGAATTCTTGTAATCCATGTGATCTTTAAACATTGTGCATCAATCATTCACTTTATCATACAACTGTTGTAAAGTACTCTATTAAAATCGCTAACTCAAGCAAAGCTATAAACTCATAATTTAACTCTTAATTAAAAATCTTAATTCAAATTCACTCTGTGCAAACCTCTAACTTTTGACTAATGCCAACTAGGGATTACAACTCTAATTCGTAACTGATATTTCATGATCTAAAATAAACTAATCTATTATCAAGAATCATATCCAAAATCAACCAAAATGCTATTAAAAATCATAACTCATAATCTATTTATATCCTATCATGCTGAGGAAAAATCAATAAACAAAATAGACCTATAGAGAATAATTGAAATTGCAATTAAACCTATCTAAATTAGTAATTTGTTAAAACTATCAAAACTTAAGACGACTAATCTTTCAAAGCTACAAAGAAACTAATCTAACTTATTGCTCTATCAAAATGATCAAAACTAAAGCAATTAATCTATTAATAATTCAAATGAACCTATCTAAATTAGTACCCTACAGAGTAACTTATAGCTAAGAAGAAGAAGGTACAACACTACAATCAACCATCTCCTACAATCTGCAAACAAGATATAATTGTTAACACACAACCATGGGCGTCCCTCTATGATATACACAGTTCAATCAAGCAATATGAAATTAAGGAAACACAATTAGATAAGAAATTTATAATTAACATATACACACAACAATAATTAAAATTGAGAAATTCATATAGTAAAGAGACAATTTCGAAATCTATGTAAGTAGCAAGATGAATGCAAATATATACTGATATACACAATCACCCAGACCACTGGTGGGCCCCACAGCAGGTCGTGGCAACACTCCAACAAGAAAGCCAGATGCTAAATCAACGCAACACTATTATTAAGCATGAAAACATAGTAAAGAACAAAATCAATGATAATGTATGTATCAAACAATAAAATTAGTCTGTCATTCATGCCATAGGTAGTGGAATTTATACGTGATTACAACTTGAGAGGTCAACCACTGGAAGGGTCAACCTTATCTAAAAACAATAAACTCATTAAATGAATTCTAACAACACCATCTTCTAACAATCTTGTGAGACACTCAACAATCACTGCAACTGCCCAATCTAAGGTGTGTCGAGCTCTGTAGTTGGAGGGTACGAGGGGGCATAAAACCGAAGTCCTTGATTCATCCATCAAAGGATGCCAATATACCAACCAACAGCTTCAATGTGCTCTGAGTGTCGGATAGCGTGCCGGATGGATAGTCGGATCACGTGCCAGATCAAGTGTTGAACAAAGTGTCAGATGAGGTACCAGATAGAGGATTTGATCACGATTTTTCCCTGTTGCAAGAAAACCATACATTAGATTTTCATAAAAATTTAACCGAGTTGAATTGATCAAAAAATCATTTTAAAAATGCCAATTATACATACCTGGTGCGAATTCATGGTGAATTGATATATAAAACCTTGATAAAACCTTCAAAATGGATAAATGAGAGAATAGCATATGTAATATCGCATGCAAAAAGGATTTGTCCATCGAAATAAAATAATCAAAACACAAAGACAACATTACCCCCATGCCTAAGGATTTTCAAGTCCCTGTGCAAACAAAAATGAATCACTCGACATAACTAGACTCATGAAGGAGGGGGTGGATTGGCTTTAGAAGCTTCACCCTCTTGTCCTGGGTATTTTGTCTTAGAAATTTTACGATGTTTCAATTGCATCTGGAGGCTATGATTGGTGGTGGTAATTTGATCGACCAATCACTGAAGAGAATTCACCTTTGCTTGCAATACCACATTTTCATGATGTAGATGCCTATCCATAGTTTTTCGCTCTTCCAATTGTTGAAGCAACTAAGCATTTTCTTACTACAATTTCTCAATAACTGAGGTATGATCATATGGTTCAAAATAACAGGGATTGGATCCCTTTATGGATGTAGAAGGTATATCAACTTTGGAAGATTATGTAGGCATCTAGGAGGAAGGACTGCTAGCAAGATCCCCAAATATGAATAAATCCACATAAATATCTCTGACGCTAGGTGAGTATCTGGGGGTTATCCCTTCAACTAACTTAGCATGACCTCATGATTAACTCTGGTGTGAGAAGAGCCTCTTGATGTTACCAATTATATAATGGACTTCTCAAATCCCTGTCTCAGACACATATGTTGATTTAATTGCATCGGAGAAGTTTACTCACAAAATCCTATCCCAAGGCACTAAATCCTAGACTAGTTTGTGCACCCTAAAAAATAAAATCGTGACTAATCAATTTTACTTTAAAGCGTAAATTTTATTGGTCCTGATTACTAAAAAGGGTATGGAAGTGAAACTCATGATATTATGACTCTGCAAGAAAATAAATATAAAGATAATGCAAAGTCTAATTTTAACTTTTCAATGAATGATATGCGTATAAAAACAGTGCAATTTTCAATTTCAACTCTGCAATTCAGAAAAAAAATGCAATCTTTCACTAAATGCACTAAGCTAATGATAGAGATTCAGAAGACAAAAATGTCAAGCAATGTAAAATGATTATTTTTTTTTATTTTCAATATATTAAAAAGAAAACGCATGGACTAAAAATCAACCTTATATATAAATTCTACTGTGTATAAACGAAATGACTCAAGAAAAATACCAAGGAGCTAAGAGACAACCTAGAGTTCAAGGACAAATCAAAAATGAAAAATGATGAGAAAGACTACGCCAAAAAATTCAACTCCAAACAGGTTTCCTCTCAACCCAGAGAAGCTCAATAGGCACTACAGAGACCTAAGAAGGCTCAACAATCATCAAATCCCACCCAACAATCACAAAACCAAGCAAACAGACAAGGAAAAGTGGTATACATGATTGTTTAGGAAAATAATCGGTATATACGTAGCTTGCAGTGAGACAGAATGTGTGTATATGGGACTGTCAAGGAAAAAGACGTGTACAAGCTTGAAAACAAGGCCAGGCAAGTGCAAAAGGATGAAAACTTAGACCCTGAGTGAAAATAATCTGTCAAACAATAATACGACAAGAAACACAAAGGAAAAAGAGTAATGCAAGGAGAAAAAGTACTTCAACCCTTAGAAAGAAGATCTCTCCCCAATGGAGTCGCCAATTCTATTACGAGGGAAAAAATCTCTATGGCCAGGGTAAACCAAAACAGACAGGTATGACTGCAGAAATCTACTCAATTCCAACATATGATATACAAGCCAATGTGCAAGCGAGATAAGAAAGAATATTTCCTTGTTCCAACATTTGATGATGTTCCACTGTTGAGCACTTCGACCCAAGGCTTTGTACCTGCAACATGTTCTCAACAAACAAGTGGAACAAGTATATAGTGATAATATAAAGGGGTTGGCACATTAGATAGCATAATCCATTAATAAACATTACAAACATGCCCATGGATAATCATCATATATTTGCATGATACCAATTGGACGGGAAAGGAGTATTTCTATTAATAAATGATCAGCAGAAGAGAGAACATTACAGACTTCTGTGTTGGCATGGTTCGAAACCAAGAAACCAAGTTCCTTCCAACTAGGTCTCCACCACTTCAATCCTCCACGAAAGGCAAGATCATAGAAAAGAGACAATGAGGTTCTCTCAACAATAGGGAATGATCTTGGGGGCTGAACATTGTGTTCAGACTTGAGAGACAAAGAGATGCAGACTCAATATGAAGTAATTTCTCCAGGGTAAATTTTCTCTCAAATTTGAATGCTTTCTCCTTTTTTCCATAGCTTAGAATTGTTGTCTTATAGCCTTCAAAATGCAACTAAAGGGCCGAGTCGAAACGTTTCTAGTATATGGAAGGCCAAGGATCAGAGATCTCATGTCATGACATGGAAACCCAACTTCATTTTTGTATTTTCTGGCACAAATCTCGATGTATGCAGGCTGTAGAGGAGCAACCTGCGTATACGCATGCTGTATAGTAGATAGGGAGCGTATATGTGGAAAAAATATGTATTTTTAGCTCTGGATTCATCAAAAAGGGATGACAAGTCTGCATAGGGAAATGAAAAAAGGCCCTTTGTGCAAGATAGCTATTGTGAGGAAAATATTTCTATAACAGATGCCCCCTAATGTGTGAGATCAGAGGAGTATTTGCAATGGACAAAATACATTATAAATAACCCAGAAGTGGTGTGGTGTAAACCCAACTGGAAAGACTAGTTGCTCATTACATTTTTCTTTGACTTTACATACATGGCTACCGATAGAATACAATGCAGATCCATGTGGAAAATATACCAAATATGTGTATGTGTCCATGAATAGGCAAATACAAATGCGGTTATATGCCAAAAGTTGTCATAATCATGAACAAAGCCCAGTAGAACTAGTCTCAAAACCAATCTGAAGATATATGTATACAATGGAGTATAATTTAATGTCCCATGATTACTGTAGTCAAATAGGTGTTGGTCCAATGAAAAGGAAGCAACAATTCAGGAAAGATGTGGCCACATAGTGATGTCTTCAAGTCTTCTACACTATCTACCAAGGGTGCAAGTCTACATCATGTGAATAAAGGAGTTGAGGTCGAACACAATGAGACATCATTTGATTATTGGTCATTGAGGTATACCATTAATAAACAAGAGACAACCTACCAATAATGAAGTAGGTATCAAGGCATCAAGTACATTCCTACAAGTGTGAATAAAGGAGTCGATGTCGAGCACCTCAGAAATCCATTGATCAGGAGACATTGATGTATTCCCATCTGTCAATGGCGAGAGAACCTGCCACGAATGAATGCAAGTCTCAAGGTACTCATAAAACTCTAGGTCCCATATCCAGAATATGTGAGCTGAAGTCGATGGAAAGAAACCTGCTGAAAGGAGAGCATTAAGGCATCTCTCATTAGTCAACATGAGGAACAAAGAAAGAGATTCATAATTTGGTGGAGATCGAGCGAAGAACATGTTCAGGAACCAACAACCCTATGCGTCTTTCACGTGTGCCAAATGCAAGTGGTACATGAAAAAGACCCTCTGAATAGTAGCCAATGATGAAAATTGCTGACAAAGGCGAGGAAACCACCAATAGGGCTAATGGAATCCAAGACACTGCACATATTCCAAAGTGTTAATAGATGTCTTGTCGTCACACACTAGGGAAACCACCTAGTCAACGACCAATGATGAAATGTCGACTGCTAGGTTCAATATGACCTGCCAATGATGAAAGTAGGGCCAGGGTGCATGATAAGACCATAGTATCATGTGATTCTGAGACAAATTGAGGGTATGCCTGACATGAAAATTTAAGAGTTCTGAGGAATGGCCGACACAGGTTGATAGACTTCCTTCGAACAAGAGCATGAGACATGTGGTAGACTCCGGAAGCATAGACTCAATGATGTAACTATTAGATGTAGGAGACATCAATAATGTTCTCTATAGGGACTGGAAGAGTAACCAGTCAGTAGAGAAAACTCTGTAACGAGATCAGCTTCCTAAGGCCATGCTAAACCCAAAATTATGATGACACAATGACTCAATAATTTGTTCTCTATTCAAAGGTGATACGATTGCTGCCAAATATAATATAATACTCCCTTCCCGCCCATATTTTTTTTTTCATAACAAATGGATGTTATGACACAGAGGAGGAAATGAGTGTCACAAGTAAGAAAAACTAGTTCCAGCAGTGGAACGGACCTATGCTCAATACAAGGAGATGGATGCGGGAGATGTACACTTGGGGTGATGTTCCCTATAGAGTATAGGGTGTCAAATTACAAAGGATATAAACAAGGCTCTGCTTGGTTGAGAATGCAAAAATTTCTTAGGCAACAGTTTATAACGCAAAGCGAGAACTGGCTAAAGGCTCAATACTGCAAGCGAGGGCATGAGATGCAATCACAACTTAACGCCAAAAAATGTCCTTTTTTATGTCTTCTAGTCTACTTGGTGAGAAAAAGGGGTAAACTTGTGCCAAATAGACGTCTTTTCAAATTCAATTTACGTGTGTGAAAAAGACAAGTTCACTCGGCGATCTTTTCTATTTTTGGTAACGAGTCGGAAAATAGCTTAACTAGGACTCATGACCTTTCAAATCCAATTTAACGAGTGTGAAAGGGACAAATCACTCAAAAATATTTTTAGTTTTTATACGAGTCGGAAAAGAGATTAACTAAGACTCATTTTTGGGAGTCCACGGGGAATAAAGCCACATGTGTATGAGTGAGAAATGAGGCTCATCATAAATTCATGTATCAAGTTATAATGGACTCTCGGTCCTAAGGAAAAAAATCAGCATGGGCACCATATGACAAAGAGGATCTAACTAGGGTGCCCATGTTTGGTAAGTTTCTACCATTTATTAGCGACACTGCTTATAGCAGATGGAAGGTTTGTGTGTCACAACAAATGGGTTCCTACCTAAGGCATAAAAAGCGGTGTTTATAGGATAATGCAATAATGCACGATGGAGTGGATACCTATCCTATATGCTAGGTTATGAAAATACCCACCTGAGGTGACGAACGAACAATCATGATTTTGAAATCCACAAGCAATCTGGGTCAAAAATACAAAAACCAGCTCAAAACCACTCTTATAATAGTCCATTAGGTCAAAAAATGGCATGAAACTATATAAAGTGGGTAAAAATAACTTAAAAATAGTAATAGAATAAAATATTTCTATACCATTTTGATTTTTACCCAAATAGTGCAATTTGAACCAAAATACCTCCAAGATTCAAACGACGATTGCAGGAGCATCCAGTAACAAAATCATGAACCGTCTGGATCAGGTAATTCTACATCTCATCCTCTTCAAATTCAGTGGATTACATTTTTGAATTAGGCTCCAATTTTTTAGTTTTTGAGAGTGTAAATTAGGAATTTCAGTGTACACGGGTTGCTTTTGTTTAGGTCGCATATAGAACGAGGTATATGCTACTGTGTGAACCATAGGGGGCATATATTAAGCCCTACACACGATTGTATGCAAAGGAAGCCACGTACATGCACACAAATGACCAAAAAGGAGGGTTCTAAGTCAAGATTTGGTTTGTCTTTTGAAGGATGGTACTTGAATGGAGAGAGCGAGAACATGAGGAGGTTTATGCGGCTATGGATCGAGATTCGGTGGATCAAGTGGCTCTAAAAATATGTGGCTTGTATAAGTTTTGGGATCTCAAAGGAATGAGGTCGGAAATGAGGTTTTTGGAGATGTTGGTGGGTTACTGGGATCCTGATAGCGAAAGCTTTATCCTCAATGGACAACCATTGAGGATCAAAGTAGAGGACATCTACCTTTTGATAGGTCTATCATGCTGAGGAGAGGTTGTAAACCTCAAGTCACGTGGAGCAGAGAGTGGGATGAATATCGATGAGTATATCGATGCCCACTATGTAGTGGGGACTCCCAAGGTGGAAAGTCAAATCCCTATCCAGGAAATAAATAACCTCAGCCTGAAGATCATTGTTCTTGTAATGACCAGGATTACAGGTTCGGCTTCATTTCACCAAGCATCGAGGTCACTTATGTTTTGCGCAGTAGAGTGTGCGAGACTCACTGTCTATGGCTGGTGTACCTCACTGCTAACCAATATGAAACGTTAGTTGACAGAGTGCAAACAAGGGGGTAAGAGAAACTTCAGGTTTGCCTCCATTCTTTGCAGCTTCCTTTTTGAGCGGGTTCCAAGTATGGGACCTAGAGTGGAGATCCTTCCTAGGGGACCATGCGATCCAGCCATGTCGCGGTGGACCGAGGTCATGAGATGGAACGGGAGAGTTAGGGTGCCAACACCCTACAACGAGGATTTTTTCTTCAGGTGGCGGAGACAATTCGTCGCTCTGGATGACTATCCCTATGCGGGGATCAACTTCAGAGGAGATCCAGATATGTGACTTCCACCAGGGGTTGTCTACGGTGACATAGGTAAAATGTTTTTAAATATTTCTTTTTTTTTTTGTATTTTTGTATTATGAGACAAAAATATTTTTGGTAGTGTTTAAGTATTAACTAGACACTTGTGTGATGTAATGTGGGTCTGCGACGACTGAAGGGTTTACCTCGACATTGACGAAGGCATCGGGGTGATGATGGGACAGGAGGAGAAGTCGATAGATTCCTACAAAATGTGCAGGGAAACCTGTCTTGTTTTATGTAGAGGATTCCAATGGTTCAGGTAGAGGATCTCCCTAAAGCCATGCAGCGACAGGTGGTGGGTGCACATAGAGGATGGGTACAACTTTTTTGGTGTCTCACAAACACTGTGGTTTTCTATCATAACACACATCTGGCGCCATAGGCGTAGATGTTGTGGGATCTATATATCGTTTGTATATGTGTATTGAGGGTTTTAGCCCCAATTTTGTAATATAAACACCATATTTTTGAAATATATAAAAAGGATCTTCGGATTTACTTATATTTTACAATGTGTACATTGATTTAATGGTTTTCTTTTCTTTATTAATGTGACAAATGCAAATCTGAAATGTAATTAGCATAGGCATTGGATACATGATTATCACTTCTAGGAATGTGATAATATGTGATAAAATCAAACTGTCGTTCTGAAAGACATACCCATAGGAACCGTCCGAGTAAAGTAGGATCATGCATGCGTTAACTGTCGTTCAACTAACATACTACGAACTGGGAATCCAGGTGAACTTCTAAAGAGCGAATATCATGTGAGATAGAATCGTGCAAAAGTTCTATGATGACACTATATTCAGCCATATTGTTCATGGATGGCCCTATGCATACGCCACCTAAAGACACCAGTAGGCGCTTGGGGTGAGTAAACCACCCAAGCGGTGGAAGCCAAGTTCCGTGTATGATGACTGGCTCCATCTGCGAATCCTAGGTGGACCGAAGACTTTGTTGACATCTATTAATAAAGGGAAATCTCTATAAGCAAGCCAAAGACAAAAAGAAAGGGAAAATATATGTATATACACTAAATTACATTAGTATACAAAGATTTCTACCCAAGCCTAGACTCAAGTGTAATACCTTTACAGGTAGAGCCCATTTCTGGACTTGGCCAACATATTCCCTTCATAATATTCTAACTCATAGGCTCCTTTTTCTAGAACACATCACAAGATATACGGACCGTGCCACATGGGTTTAAACTTGCTTGACTCCAACGGTTCTTTGGCTTGGTCATATAAAAGGACCAAGTCACCCTCAATGTACAACCGAGGGTAGAAAGACTTGTTGTACTGGACCTTGACACATTTTTTGTTCACCTCGATGGCCATAAAGGCGTACCGACGTTTCTCATCAAGACTCTCTAGGTGCACAAGGCGTCTCTCTAGAGCTGAAGTTTCAGGTAGGAGCGTGACTGCCAACTTAAGAGAAGGGATTTCATATTCAATAGGAAGAATCGACTCCACACCATGCACTAACTGGAAAGGGGAAAAACTGGTGGCAGTCTTAACCATGGTTTGGTATGCCCAAAGCATGGGATATAGCATGATGTGCCAGTCAGATTTACTTTAAATGACATTTTTTTGCAAGATGGTCTTGAGAGGCTTGTTGATGGCCTCTACTTGCCCATTTTCCTGGGGGTAATAAGGGGAGGAATGACCATGTCTAAACCCCAGCTTAGATGTTATTTCTACCATCATTTCATTATGAAATTGAATGCCATGATCAGTGACAATATCACTCAGGATACAGAATTGAGCGATAATTTGATTGAATACGAAGAAGGAAACAATCTTCCCATCGAATTTCATGGTAGGCATGGCTTCGGCCCACTTAGTAAAGTAGTCGATAGCCACGATAATATGTTGATGCCCCTGAACCTAAGTTGGGTTGCCATCTACGAAGTCTATGCCCGACTTGGTGAAGGGACCAACGGTAATGAATGGGTGAAGATTGTTGGATTACTGAGAGGGGGGGTGAATCAGTAATAGAGCAATTTAACCATATAATCCAAGTGTTATATCAATGAAGCATTATTATCCAATAACTGCAGAGT